>VXAA01004692.1:84777-108044 GCA_013399115.1 Anseranas semipalmata | reverse complement strand
AAAGAATTAGAGTTAGCTAACATTTTTTAAAATATACTGTCTCTTGGAAAGTTTATTTTTTAAATCAGTAATATTGCTTTTAATTTCTTTCTTTCCTTTTTTTTTTTTTGATATCTGTTTTCTAAAGAAGATTTTTGCTCCAAAAACACGCATGTCCGTTCTGATTAACACAGTAAAAAGTAATCTGAAATACTGCTAGACTTGGCTATGTTNTTGTAGTTAAGTTTCAAGAAGTCTCTTATAGAACAAAGAATTTGTAATGACGTTAATTAATTCAGAAAATGTGGACTCTAGATGAAAGTAAGATCATGATNCTGCTAGACTTGGCTATGTTATATTTGATGCTGAAACAACCTTATCAACCTGTTTATGAAGATTTTGAATGTCACTGGCATATATTCTACAGAATTAAGTTTCTTTATTCTGTATTGCAAAGGTAACATTGTTATTAAAGGTGAAACATTCTACACTTCTGTCAAAGATCCTACATTCATTTATGATAAGCTAAATACTTTGTTTTTGTTATGGAAACTAACTAACATTAATTGCGTGTCCTGAAAGGCCTAGCTGGTTTCTGTTCTTCTATCTTTTATTGCTAGAACACAATATCTAAGCAATCTACCTTACATTTTATCCCTCCAAGACTGAAATGAGAGGATATTGATACAAGTTTTCATTGCTGGTACTTATACTATAGTTCTTTTATCAATTTGATTAAGAGTTTCTGTTCTGAGAGCTGTAAAGCAGTTGCTTTCCAAGCACTACTTTTTCTGCTGGGACTTTAGCTCTCTGTTAAGAAGCTGCTATTCAATGTAGATAACACATCACATTGCAGCAACAGAGGGGCAAGAACTTGGAGAGAGTTCATTTAAAAAGCTGAAGACTGTATTATTGGGATATCTGTCTGATTTTGGTAGTCTTTTTGGCACATCATTCTCTCATGGTGTGTCAGCTGGATGCGCTCCTAATCAGGATGAATAGCAATGGTAGAATAAGTAATGGCTCTTGCCCCCTCCATTTTTTTTTTTTTTAGTTGAAATCGATCACAAAAACTATTTAAATATTTAGAGATTGTCCTACAAAAAAGAGTTAAAGAAAAAAACTGTGAAACTGTCAAGTGCCGATATAGTCCTGTGACACTGTTTTTTTTGTTTTTTTTTGTTTGTTTGTTTTTTGTTTTTTTGTTTTTTGTTTGTTTGTTTGTTTGTTTGTTTGTTTTTTCTGTTACTTCTAAAGAGGAGGGACTATAATTCCTATTCCCTCAAAATGTGATGTGTGAAAATGAGTTTATGTTTTTGTAGTTCATAATTATCCCTCTGAGAGAGATGGTCAAGGACCAGATCTGAAATGCTGTGTGAGCATACTCTACAGGAGAAAAGTTGATCTGTGCTCAAGGGCAAGGGTGATGAAAGGATTACACAAGGCCAGTGCACAAAGTGTTTAATACATTATATAGGCACGAATCAAAGTCTGGAGCTCCAAAATTTGTAGCTCTGGCAGATGTTTCAAGAGCACTACACTACAATGAACAAACAGGGAAGAGAGCCAGTTGTGAGTCTTTTTGAAATAAATGAGAGGGAAGCAGTGAAGCAAGGCAAATCCTCCATATCCCTCTTCTACCCTCCCGGCTACAAATGTCCCAGAGGCCCGAATCTCAGAACACGAAAAGTAACTTTGAACTTAGGAAAGACCCAACTCATAAAAGAAGTTTCAGAAAATAGTAAATGTTATGATTCGCATTGAGCTATCTACTGAGTTTGCCTTGAGAAGCAATGAATCAGCATTCAGCCTTTTGTTTAACAGGGTTTTGAAAGGGCTTCTACTAGTGGTATTAAAACTTTATTGTGGAAAGATAAAAATGGGAGACTGAAAATATGTTTGGACCCGAGGATGCATTTTCTGTTTGATTATATGCAATCGTTTGTGGATTGATGCAGGAAAAAAGATGGTAGGTCAAATCTGGCTGTTGCTCTGCGTGGGGTTTATTCCAGTGCATTTTAATCAGCTAAAAGGTAAATATCTAGTGAGCCATCTGGGTTCTCTATATTGTTAGTTCTGACATAAAGACACCCTTTTTGATGTCAATACACTTAACATTGAAATAAGTGCATACTATAAATAGAATAAATCATTGTTAAAACGGAAAATCTCTCTCCTGACTGTAACGACAACCCAGCTGATTAGCTTGGACTAGACAGTTATCTTTTAGATGGCTACATTCAGATGATGAGATTTATACTGTAAGTGTCACTAAGAAATGTAAGGCAGTTTTCCATTAAGAAAACTATTAGCAAAATCAATTTGGCCCCTGGAATTTCTTGCTCTAGTATATCAATGAGAAGAAACATTATCAGGGTTAAAATATTAAACTATTAAACTCTGACCAACATCAATGCCTACAAATGAGTCCTCTTAAATTTTCTGTATAAGCCCTTTGTTTTTGAAACCTAAATCTTTCCCTTTGGATTAACTGGATCTGACCGCCTAGTATCTCATAGGAATTTTACTTTGGGTCTCTCAGCTGTCTGTTCTCTTTTAAAATCTGCTGTCCAGGGTTTCTACCTCTCTCATTTTCCGGCCTTCTTCAAACTTGCATACTGCAGATCTTTCATAAGCATCCTGTGATACATTCCATTTGTCCCTATCACATTTTCAGTGTTTAGATTACTGAAAGAAAAAATATTTTTATTCTGAACATGCCAATGAACTCCTAGTTGTACCTGTCCTTTTATTCTTCATTAGGCTGATTTTCCAAAATATAATGTTTATGCATGCCATTCTCAAACTTTTTAATTAGTAATTGTCTTAAATGCAAAAGGCAAATATTTTAGATAAGGGGGATAACTAGATCTCAAGCTACATGATTTTCAGTACACCTCACCAAACTGAATTTTCAGCTCAGTTTTCTTCAAGTAATAGAGAATGTGTTATATTCCTGTCACTGAAAAGCAATAGACTTGGTCATACCTTCAGTGAGCATAAAGGAAATAATTGATTACAAACTAATTCATTTCTGCTTCCTGTCATGTTTACAGCACTGGCTGAACCTGCTATGAAGATCACGCTCCTAAAACTCTGAAAGTTATGTTGCCAAAACAAAGTATTTATTTTCTTTTTCCATTGTCTGGCTTAATCTGAGACTTTTTTTGAACACGTAGAAAATGCCTACAATTGACAAAACTATTTCTGGAAATAGCAGATGTAAAAGAAATACTACAGGATATTCTTGAAAAGCAAATGTTGATATGCTCACACCTTCTTTTCCTCCTGCCCCTTCACATCCCATCTTCCCCTTTCTGTGTGAGAATTTAACCTAGGCTACTCATGAAAAAAACATGAATATTAACTTCAGCGACTTGAACCTATTTATTCACTAAGTTCATTTAGCAAATTCTCTTCCCCACAATAAAAAAGACATATCACCCAGACCAGTGTCCTTACTGCAAGAACTACTCTGGTGTCTGGATAACTTCACAGAATCACAGAATCACAGACTGGTTGAGGTTGGAAAGGACCTCTGGAGGTCACCTGGCCCAACCCCCTGCTCAAGCAGGGCCACCTAGAGAAGGTTGAAAAGGACCGTGCCCAGGCAGCTTTTGAAGATCCCAAGGAGGAAGTGAGTCAGCCACTAACCCAGTTTCACGTCAATAGTGAATTTACTGAGGGTGTACTCTACCCCATTGTGCAGATCATTAAAGAAGATGTTAAACAGGACTGGACACAGTGTTGGCCCCTGGGATACTCCTCTTGTTACTGGCCTCCAAATAGACTTTGCACCACTCACCACTACCCTCTGTGTCCACAGTTCAGCCAGTTTTTGATCCACCTCATTGTCTGCTCATCCAGCCTGTATGTCAACAGCTATTCTATGAGGATCTTATGAGGGACAGTGTCAAAGGCCTTACTGAAGTCCAGGAAGACAATATCCATCCTCATCCATCAGGCTGGCGATTTCATTATAGAAGCTTATCAGGTTGGTCAGGCTTGACTTGCCCTTGGTGAACACATGATGGCTACCCCTGATGACTTACTTCTCCTTCAGGTGCCTGGAAATAGTTTCTAGGATTAGCTATTCCATCACCTTCCCAGGCATCAAGGTGAAGCTGACTGACCTGTAGTTCCCTAGGTCCTCCTTCTCTCCTTCTTACCCTTCTTGAAGATAGGAGGGCATTTACTTTCCTCCAGTCTTTGGACACTTCTTCCAGTTGCCGTGATTGAGCAAAGATTATTGAGAGTGGCATTGCAATCACATCTGCCAGCTCCCTCAGCGCTTGTGAGGGCATCCCATCAGGGATCATGGATTTGTGAATGTCCAGTTTGCTCAGGCATTCCCTGACCTGATCCTCTTCCACCACAAGTACATCTTTGCTCCAGCCTTTCAGCCTGGTCTCTGGTACCTGGGATTCCTGAAGGCTGGTCTTGCTGGTAAAGACTGAGGCAGGTGTCATGGTATCGTGACATTATCTTTTGCACAATTTAGGTTTCTTTAAGGGACTAAATATTTCTAGTGCACCAAAATTATGATTCATTCTATTTTCAAGGCAGAGTTACTATGTACTTGTTAAAATTAAAAAATACTCCTGTAACATTTGGTTTAATTCACTGGTCACAAGTGAATGTGTAAATTCACAAGTCATTTACTGCCAACATCACCAGTTATGCCATACTGTCACAAACTCACTTAAAGTTGCTAATAGAAAAGTTACAGAAATGATATGAATTAAATAACCAGTTGAAAATAGACCTGAAGAGTGAATGGAAAGTGTGGGTGGAATTCGTGTCATAAAATACTGGGAGTGAGATCTTTCAAACCTGAATAATTTGCTTTTAGAAAGGACTGTTTACTTGGTTTAGACTGACAAAAATGTGAATAGATACTATTTCAAATCAAAATTACTTTTATGAAATAGACATCTAGTTATTCAATGGTTGTTACTTTTAATTCAATCTCATAATTTAACAGCTATAACCCTCTTCTGGTGTCATAAGTGAGGAAAACATTTCTTTCTTTCTTGCATGAGCTGTCCAGAGGTGCCTAAAGGATATGCATTAGCGGATCATATCAGGATGGCCTGCTATTTAAAGTATAAATCTCCGTCATCATAAATATTTTTCTGAGTATTCTGTGTATTACTCGCCTTCTGCTACAATAAGTAGTCTTAAATAGTCTTTTATTGCCAAGACAGAATAGCAAAAAAAAATTCTTTATCTTTAAACTCGTTTTTACTCTTTTCTTTCCTTTTTTTTTTTTTTTTTTTTTAACATAACACTGTGTAACAATTATGTATAATAGCCACATAATGGTTAATCAGAAGCAATCATTTTAGGATCTTCTTCCAGCATGTTTCAGTCTGACAGCTTTACAAATTAACTACAGTTATGTTAGGATAATAGTGTTGTTTTTTTTTTCTCTTTCACAAAAGCGTGGAACTTCACAGTGGAAGCTGATAGCTTGTCGTTATTACACTGCTGTATTTCTGTGTAAGGGTGATGTGATACATTAAGTACTAATTTCATCCAATTTTTGAGCTCAGCTGATGATTAGTCATGAATCAAGTGGAATGGGCATTTGGATAGGGCATTGACTAGGATGCAGATGATATGAATGACTTTCAGGACTTAGTGACTGACTATATATCTTTGGGAAGGATGTTTTACTCCTTTGTGGAGTGCTTCCCCTCCTCTTTCTGCTTAGGTTCTTAGCTTCAGGTACTGCCCCCCAGATCAGAGCTGAGCACAATATGGCCTGTTTTCAAGTGGAGTGAATGAGATGCTAAATATGCAATATCCAGTAGTAGTGACACATTCTATAATAGCATCAGTAGTCACACACTTTAAGAAAAGAGATCATTAGCCAGATATGGTTATCTGTAACAAAGAAATGGAATCAACACTGAATTCAATTGGTTTTGGACTGCTGAAATGGCATTTGAGCTGATTTGCAGTGAAATGTCAAACTTGAAAAAAAAAATAAATCTGATTAATTGCATCTAATTATGGTGTGTGAGTGAAAGGTAGCTTGAAAGTCCCTAAAGATTTTTTTTTTTCCTTTGAACTTTATATTATTCTTTTAAAAGGGTGGTTAGTGCTGTATTTTAGTAACACTGCTGTTCTCAGACTTTGAGAAATTTGGATCTGCAGTCTTCCTGAGGCTTGGTCTTGTGAGATAACATCGCTCCATCAAAAATGAGAGAAAGGAAAGGGAAATTAGAATTAAGTTCATCCACAAGATTAGATGGCAAAAGATAAAAGACATTCTGAAGGCTTTCCTGCCTTTTTCAGAGAAAAGAAAATAAAAACACTTAATTAGGAAGTAGTGATATATAAATGTATATAGTGGTATATATAAAAAATCCAGGAAGCAGCATTATGTTTTCTGAAATGGAATCATAAAACCAGTAAATAAACAAAGATGCAACACTTTGAGTGGTCCAATTGTAATTTTCACTCACATTTAGGTGTTTGCTGAGGCAACCCTACCCTAAATCCACACTTCTTGCCTTGTCAGGGGATCGAGGTTAAAGCCTTGGAAAGTCTTCAAAGAAGGTTTGGAATTGCTTAACTTTTGATACCTTAACTGCTCTACTATCTTTTTCTTCCAGAAAACACTATATAGCAGCTAAATTTCCTTTTGTTAGCATGCACACAGGAACCTACCATTATTTAATGCCTTGGTCTACCTCACATCTAGCCACCTTATAATTCAGAACACAGATCATCTTCCAGGTTAACAACTTCAGTTTAGTCTGCTTGATGCTCCCTGAATATGCCTAACTCTACCTGAAACAGGAGCTCCCCTTTTATTTGTCATAACCAGAAAATAAATAATTCACCTGGGATGATAACATTCTGACCTGAGTTATTGGATTTTAACCCACCCTCTCCTTGTGCTACTGTAATAAGCATTCATTATTTCTTTGGTATATTACTGCTTAAAGGATGGGGTTTGTAAAATGTAGTTCATAACTTAATAAGACTATAATACATACAGATTCCATTTTTAACTTGGACAATTCAGTTTCCTAGAATAAAATTGCATTTTGTGAAGAATTCACTCCCTGCATCAGAATAATGTTTTATGCTTTGCCAACACATAAGCAAGTAAATATACCTTAACTGTCTTGATGAAATCAGTTTTCTCTGTACAATTTTTTACTTTGCAGTCTAATTGTTCCCTAGGTGAAAGAGAAAAGGGTTTGGTCCAGTAGCCCACTGGATATTCACCTTGGAGTTAGGTAGTCAAGTTTTGGTCCCTGTTGCAAATAATATTTATACACTTACACAAGATAGAACTCTTCCAGTAAGACAGGCTAAGACTGCTCCCAAATCTGCCCTTCAGAGCAGCAAGGAACTCTATGCAGTTTCTTGACGGAGAAGTTTGAACATAGGGTCTATACTTTACAGCACAAGGGGTCCTATTTAATAGGTCCTACAGATTTTTAAATGAAGGAATTTATCTCAGCAGTGTATTTTGTAAGAAAGAACAGGGATAGTTCAGGGGTTTTCCAAAGGGAGAAGTTACATATCTTTAAATAGGGGCAATGCAAAGCTCAGATTTAGATATCTAATCCTTTTCAAGAGGCTGTTGTGCTTTTTGCCATTTTCACCTATAATGCAGAAGGTTGTTTGTTTGTTTGCCTGGAATTCCATAGATCTACTACTGACTGTACAGGGATCCTACATCGTAGTTTGGATTGCAAATTTCACTAAATGGTAAATTTCCTCATGTTGCGAAGCTGAAACTATGCCTTCCATCTGTAACTAATATCTAATTTCTCTGGCAGAATCACAAATACAGTTACAAAATGAATGAAATCACTTGTACAGAAATGATACTGTTAAAATCATTTTTTTTTCTCTATCTGAAAGACTTCTGAGATGTTTTCACATGCCAGTGGAACTAAGATTTTGCAATTGATATCATAAAAAATAGAAGACAGACCCACCTGTTTCAAATAGCCAACAGCCTAGTGGAATGCATTCATCGTAAAGGTAGGTATTCATGTGGGATGCTGTGCAGGGTCAGCCTTGACTGGCTGACAGCTGCCCACCCAGCTGCTGTGATGTTTTTTTCTTTAAACTTTCTTTCTTTCTATTTTTCTGCTGATTATCCTTTCATTACTTACATAATTCAATGGATGTGGAGGAATGATACATCTGATAAGAAAATATGAAGTCACTGACATTAATAATATTCTTTATTTCAAGAGTAAGAGTGGGAAAGCTGTCTCGGCTGTCTTAATTAATTCCCCATATTCACAGGGAAAATGAAGTGCTTAAATCTTGTCTAAAAATCGGTAATGCATGGGGATGTAGTCAAATGAGGTCAAGGAATAATGTGATTCTGTGATCTTTTTATAAACTGGCTTGGATCATTCTTAATCTTTCTTTGGAATTTCTAAGATTTGGGGGATTGTGATGAGACTGCATATCTTTAGTCTTTCTGGTTAAATTTGCATTACCTGTTTACTACGTACAATGTCTGAACATCAGTTGCTTGCTTGGGATTCTAATTGAAATATATATATATATATATTTTAAATGTGATTTGATTTAATGAAGAAACAGTCAATTCAAAGTCCAAGTTCAGTTTGGAGATTCTGTTTCCCAGAGCAAAATTACAATTCTCTTTCTGTGACAACACCATTTCTTCCTCTACCAAGTTACATTGTTTTATGTTAGTGAAAAAAAATCAATTGATTTTCTGGTATGTTTTAAACCTAGTTTATTTCCGAAACCCAAACAAAAGAACTGATCGTGTGTGTGTGCAAGGGAGGGAGTTCAAGAGTTTGATAAGCAGCAGGGTAATGTTCAGTAATGGTAACGACTACCAAAATTAGATAGATATTGAGGTGAAAATCAACCCTTTTGTCTGTGCTACATCTCCCAGATAGTGACAGGTGAACAGTGGTGAACAGCCTCAGTGGAGCTATGCGGAATCTTTGGCAATGAGGACTGTTACCCCATTCTATTTTGCACCTTTGCAATCTCTTTAAGAGCTACTTTTTGTTATCTTTCAAGTTAGGTAGGACAGTATTTATTCAAGCTGAATGTCCCTTCAGAAATACAATGAGAAAAATCTTCAGGTAGTGTAATTTGGCATAATAACCTGATATAACACTCTTGGTTCCCTGGAGCTAAACTAGCTGATCCACCAATATATCACTGAGGAAAAATGGCTGCTGTATTTACAATGGATAGTGTTCAGCTAATAGCATCTATTAGAGTGCTGATTCTTAAAAGCCTTCTTTCTATCTGTGATAACATGAAGCTAATGACCTTTGTGTTAAAGAAAACATAATGATATTACAACCTGGTACAGCACAACTGATTGCGAGTCTCAGGTATTTCCATTCCAACTAGATACCAATAGAGTTTAGACACTGATTTTTAGTCTAAGTGCTCTAGGAATTACTTACAGACTTTACATTTTATCTGGTTGTTTAGTACGGATAGTGGTATTTGTCTACCACAGACACCTGAGCCAGTATGGGACACCTGGGAGCTGTATGTGGGCATTGGTTACTCCTGGTTTAGCTTGTTCAAGGAAACATAATAGGCAATAAAAAGACAAAAAAGCTCAGCAAATAGTTTATTTTCATTTGCAACATCCCAGATGACCTTTAAAAATAACAAAAACCCGAGATGACCAAGACTGCATATAGATACTTGCTTTCAACAGTGTAACTTTTGTCTCTCCAATATGTCATTTCCTTAACGGGGACACCCCTGTTCCCAGTGCCCTTGTCATGCCTGTCCCATGTACAAGTTCTTGTGTAGAGAAAATTCTGTTCCCCAGGGTTAGCAGCTGCTGAGAGGCAATCAAAGTCAATGGCATCTCCATGGTGGTTCAGTGACAATCCTTCAATGAGGTGTCAAGTCCCTGCTGTAGACAAGGCAGCTGTCTGACGTGCAGGACTACAGGCTGCCCTAAGGCAAGTAAAGACATTTATTTTATACAAAATGGAAACAAATGGATAGCTACAGCTCTTGTCACAGCTAAGGCTGTTACAAGGCTCCTACAGTTCCTGCAGGTGATTAATAGAGTCAGATACTAAGCTGTACAAGTATAGTTAAAAATTACATTGCTAATATTCAAATATGTATCTTACAATTGCACATGTGCAGTTTTGTATACAATGTTCCTATGGTTTTGTTTATACCTATGTGTAAATGTGTTTTTCAACAATTTTCAAATCTTCTCAAAGAAGGTCAATTTGTTCCTCGGGAGACAGGATTTTATCTCATTTCTTCTGTCTTTGATTTTGTGGTAAAAATCCAGGAACTCTGTGCGTGTGTGTACGCGCACACATGTTTTAATCTCCTTTAAGTTTAGTTCAGAGCAAAAGAGGAAGACAGAATCTTACTAAGGTCTGAGAAAGAAAGATTCTAAATGTTTTTCCTGTTTTGAAAGACAGTGTATAAATAAATGAGTACTTTTCAATAATACATATAAGGAACATTTCCTTGCAATGTTGCTTAATTCAAGAATCCCAGAACTTCCATTTTAGTGTTTTTGCTCCCTTGAATCATATTACAAAGAAGATATTGAATATTACTGCAAAGTAGATTTTTTGTTCAGTGCTAATATTGAGAACTGGGGAGACAGAAGAGGTGGTGTCACAGCCAGGTTCCTTGTCTACCTTTGAAAATGGAAGACCTCCCTCAGTGCCTGTCTCAAGGGAGCTGTTTGGCATGACACTGCCAATGAGTGCTTAGGGACTCCTTAGTGCATGCATCATTGATTTAAAAGACAGTTATACCTCCCCTGGAATCATTTGGTCTAGCCCTATAAATACACCCTTAGGGACACTAATGCATGCATTACTGGAACAATAGTGTGTAATAGCTGTTCGTTCAGTTTTAGACTACTGATATTGTATTGAAAGTGTCATTTGATCTCAGACGAAGGTAGTTAAAGGATTATTTTACAGTTCTAGCACTGAAAACAGTATTATCCTCCTTTTTGTCAAAGCTAACCTCTGTAATATGTTAAATCCTGAAAAACCTTAGTGACAAAATCCTATGGTGAAAATGAGATAAAATGGACTGGGTTGGGGCAATTTGCTTTGATTGAAGGAACTGTTTTTTTGGTTTTGTTGTTGTTTTTTTGTCCTCCTTCTCCAGATTGTTGAAGGGCTTTTTCTGAGTTTATCCTGTCCTTTGTGCATGTTCTCAGGTTTTAATTCTCTCTCTGTGTGTCTACATATAATTGGTTTTATTGGATTTTATTTTTTTGCTATGGACTATATACTTTTATTTTAGAGCTTGTAAAGATGCCAGATTGCTGTTTCTGAGTATTACATTAAGCAAAATTTGAAGTGTAATATGCCATGAAGAACTTAGCCATAGGAAGAGAAATCAGTGTTTCTTTTGTAAATAATAGAAAGTAGTGCAGAAGAAGTGTGAAGAGAGGTATCTGAAATTCACCTTTAAAAGAGATGGTGAGTTTATGCAACATTTGTGGTCTTTATATCAATATAAAAGTAAAAGTGAGACTTAATTTTGGACTTTTTTTTTTTTTTTTTTTTTTTTTTTTTTGTGGCAGACCAAAGGATATCTTCATCCAATGCTTGAGACAGTTGATCTCAAACTTTTTTTCCTTTCATTTCTTGTTCTAGTCCCCTTCTCACCTTACACTGGGCAATCATGCTTTGAAAAAGGACATTCTTTTGTAATGTATAGCAAGAAAGTAAAGAAATGTCTTTGAACTCTATGCTTGCAACTCTAAGTTGATCAATTACACAAATATTTTTTCACTGTAAAATTCCCTGATTATCTGTAATAAGTGTCCAGATCTAGTGCATATTTAAATAATTATTCCATTAGCCACTGAAAAGGAACATGAATAAATACAGCAGAAGACCAAAACAAATTATTTTCTTACCACTTACTTAAACATATGTCTATTTAAAAAACACACACATATCCTCCAAAATACCCCAACACACCTCCCCCAACAAGAAAGCATTTTTAGCAGTTTCACCCTGTGAAATAGGTGTAACTGCAGTGGCTTGTGATGAAGTGAAAGGAAGAGGTTTTGCCTGTACATCTCTGTAGTTCCACTGATTAAAGGATTTGTCTTCCATTGATTTGGTATGAGAATAAAGGCAGGCTGATTAGGTTTCAGAGGGAAAACCTTATTCATTTATGCCAAGCAAACCCTGTCATATAACCAAGTTGTCTTTTGTCCTTGGTATTCACATCACATCAAGAAGAAATTATACTGATGCTTTGTAATTTGCTTTATAGCAATGTGTAATAACCAACCTTTGAAAGCTTGGTTGGCTTTGGAGGAGAAAAATTAAGAGGATATAATACAGGCTATTAAAATTAGAGCAGGATAGAGAACAAGAAGTTCTTTGCTGTCTAAGTGTTCTGATGGATCTTAGATTAAATTAATGAGGAAAAAAAAGTTAAGATTTCTTCTTAAGCTTATTTGTGTTATAACCGAAGTGTCTATTATCTAATACTGAGTCCACCTGGAACAGAGCACCAGCAGCCATATTATTAAGCTCTCTTTCCCCCTGACACAGAGCAGTTTCATCCAAACTGTCCACAGGGAAAGTCTATGGCCTAGGCTAACTCTGATGCCTCGTGTGGACGTTGTTTGAGGCCATGCCAGTTGGGCAAGCCAAAATCATGCCGGGGACCCTTCTATCAGCTCCTGGTTACTGTTGATCTCACCAGTGTAGACACAATCTACCTGTGCAAAGAGAATCTATTCTTTAGCCCAGCTGTCTGTGGATTAATGATACGTGATGCTCCCATATGATCAACAGTGGGATTTTTCCCCATGTATACCTTTACTCCCTGGCCCAATGCAGGATGGAAATAGTCACTCCGTGAACAGAGCTGGGCTGATTTCACAAGAGATCAGCCACTAACAGGAATTAATGTGTGCAGTAAGGGCACTGTATCACACCAAGACTTCTGCTCAGACTTTTCCCCCCAAAATAGATTCCATGAAGGCAGAAAAGTAATGGTATAATACTGTGTACATTCATAAAATTTGATTTAATGTTTTCTGATTTGGCTAGAGTGGCATTTGCCTACTTTTAATTACCCAGATTGGAAACCAGCTGGGTGAATCGACCTCCTTTTTATTTATCATGATAACATTGTTGTGAAATAGCATCTGTGACTGGCTTAAGACAAAAAAGAAGTATGATGTGATGTTCTGAATTTTTTTACTTGAAAATGTTAAGGCTAAACAAGCTTGTTTGCAACAGCTTTCAATGGGACTTTAATGAAATTATTGGTTGTCACAGGGATATTTCCATATTAGTAAGATCAGATATCTAAATGGGTCTTCTCTTTGATATTTGTGGAGGCCAAAACAAATAATTGAAAAAGGAAATAAACACGGAAATAAATGCAGGGAGGAAAACATTAAACTATGAAAAAAATAAAACCTTTAAGATTTTTCTAACTTAGGGTTCACCTGCCAGAAATCACATTGACACTAATTACATTACTGATTCAAAATAACGAGATGGATTCTAAATTATCTCTAACAAAGTTATGATAATTAATTATAGAGATCTTGAGAATAAGACGACTTCTTGCCACCCTCATTATATTTGGGCTCCCTGAAAATAGAATCAGAGGAGAAAAAACAGTTCATTAAAAGAAACACAAAGCAATAGAGTTGCTCTAATCTAGCTTTAACTTTCTAATTAGAATTTTTAAATCTTCACTGTAATGCCATACTTTTCGTACATAAGTAGGTGATATTTCCCTCTAAAGCAAAAGTCTTTGTAAGTAATATATGCATTATTACAGCAAAGGGACAACAAAAGTACCATAGCTGCCTACCAGAGCAAAATGAGTTTTAAGTGTCACATCAAGGTTATTTAGGTGTTGTTGATCAATAATACTGTACATTTTTCATAAATATGCCATTTTCAGCAGCTTTTTAAGAGTTTATATACACTTTCTTGAGGCACTATGAATCTTAAAGCAAAACAAATCTTTTTTTTCCTTCTCTACAAATTGATTTTTGAACAGGGAAGAACAAATTTAATCTCACTGAGTGCAGTTATGCTGTTATTATACAAATAAGTGTCTCAGTGAAGTCTAAGTGACTATTTCTATGCTAGGGTAGGCCATAGAGGATTATAAAAATAAACATATTAAACATAAACTCAAAACTTTATTAAAATTTTAGGTATACTTTTGGCACAAATAATTTCCAGTAGCAGCCATGAAACAGAAGGAAGAAAAGTTGACTGTCATATCATATGAACTATATACTTGAAGATAAAAATCATGAATTTAGAATAGTGAGCACCAACTTCTTCCAATATGTGTTATGAACCAAAAAGTAATTCCTACATTCACCTAAGGTAGACTTACTGTGCATGGAAACATAATCCACAATTTCATTGTGCGAAACTTCAGTTCTGCTGGAGAGCCATCTACAGTAAGCCTCATTTCATTTTTTTTTTTTTTCTAAGCTGTCAGATGTAGTGATTTAATTTGCTTCTAATTCACATCCGTTCTGCTTTCTAACTTACTGTATTCATTTAAACTACCAGGTTTTTGAATTCGCACTCAAAAACTTTCAACATATCCCATACTCTCTCCAAATGCAAGCTGAATTTAAGCGTAGGAGACCACTCAATATTTGCAAAAGTGGTAGTACTTGTGTCCAGCTGCTTCATGCTGGGCATACCATAAATGATGACAGCTGTCAGAAGAAAGCAAACTTCTGTGTATACATTTGTTTCTTTTATTATATTAATGCAAAGTATAATATCATGAGTTTCAGTACAATCCATATGTATGGATTTCGTGAATGTTTGTCTATTCTGAGTTTGGCTTTATTCATCTTTCATATAAACTTTACAATCCCTGGGGATGAAAGAAAAATAGATATATAGAAACTGAATTTATGAAGTGATCTTCAAGAGATGTTTAACCTCAGCATCATCCCATCATACAGTATGTCACTTTTATTAGATTGCAGGGATTTAAACTTTAAAAATATACCAGATGACTAGGTCAGAGCATTTCCGAATGATGTAATAATTAGAGATAATAATTAGAGAGAAAGAAGTGAACAATTGCAATGAATAATTTACCCATGCTATCTTTTGGACTTCTGGAATACCCGCAGTAATATCACAAGTTTTCAGATTTAAATAAGGTTTACATCAAATCAAATGTGACTGATAGATTTTCTTTCCTGGATGTATGAGAAATTGAAAAAAGAGTGAGAACAGAAGGAAAAGGAATGGAATAGATGAGACACAAATATCTCACAGGGGAATATATTTATGGCATACAGTAATTTTTATTATTAACTGATTTTTGTGATTAATGCATAGCAATTTTACCATGGTATTTACCAGATGAGTTTAATAGTAAAATAATTTCAGCCACTTGTGTTGCAATTCAGACTTTGAGAAACCTTTCTCTTTGAAAGTCATGCTCTGTATACATAGCAGAAAGAAAGTTAAGAAATTTAAAGTGAGATTCACAACAATCACCTGGAGGAGTCAGGATACCAGAGCTGTCCAGCAACGATCTTTATCTTGAAATCAACCACGAGACACAAAATGCTAGCCAACAGGTATTCCTAAGAAAATCTTTGTTGATTTGTAATAAGAGATCAAGCTATGTTAGGGTATGTATAAATACCATCTCTATACCCATCTATTCTTTTAAAATATTCTTGTCTCCATGGAATTTTTTTGTATTTCTTTTATTTGACACTCTGCATGTGGGGATATCAGAAATCCAAGTTCAGGGCTTAAGGGGCATGGTAGGATGGTCAAACTGCTATCTGGTAGCATATGATAGCCAAGTGGTTATCAACTAGCAGTCATGTTATCGAGAAGCTAGGTTTTTATGAGAAAGAAATTAAAATATTAGTAATTCTGAATAAACAAGTCAATAGTGTAGGGGTTTTGATGGTCACTTTGGAGAGTAAGAGACACAGAGGGACAAATACACTGTCCTGCTTTCAGAGCTCCTCCATTGCTGGTGAGTGCTCTAGTTACTTGACTGTTCTACAAAGCACCAGTGTCACCATCTTTTTACCTGAAGTTCTGGCATGTATTACCTACTGCCTAAGAACAAACACAATATCCGTCTACAGAGGAATTCGGGCAGAGAAATATCAATGGAACCCCATTCACACGCCAGGTGCCAAGATTAAATCTGTAGGAGAAACACAGGTCCCTGAAGCAGAAGTGAACAACCCCAGTTTTGAATTAAGATGCTTAAATACCTGAAATGGAAAGGGGCCTAGATCAAAACTGTGGGCATCTTGATGTTTGAAGATGCTTGAAAAGCAACCCTGGATGAGGATCTGAATGTTGAAGGTAAAGCCAGTCTTTACAAAGAAGGTTGTTGTATTGAGGGTATTGTATTAATTAATGATTTTTCTTTTCTGAGGTTAAATAAAAATGCTACTTGTATTGCTCTGCTAATTAATCTATACCCAAGAGAGATGATCTATTTTAATTGCTTTCCAGAAGACAATGTTTGTTTTTCTTTGCCATACACTTAATAAACAGCCTTTCTACTTTTGTCTCTCTCTTAGGACACATTTGCAAAAAGATAATGCATCTCTACAAATTATTTGGCAGCTGGTGGTAGAATATAATAAGTCCATTAAATTAAGAAACAACTCACCATTTTTTTTTTTCTAAATTACACTATAAAAAGAGGAGTAACAGTTTGTGAAGCAGGAGTTTTGCTCACAAACAATTATGGGCTATGAGAATGGTGGCAGTATGTGTTCAAGACCTTAACTGCACATAGACAAATGGTTCTCTTTAGTTCTGCTTCACAACGGGAAGTCATTGTTATAGGATAAATGTGCCCACGGTAAAATGTACTGAATCTCAGCAAATTGATTTGTGAAGACATAAAGCTACCTTGGACCCAGTGGAAATTTAAAAGATTATTCAGGGCAAGCTGGAGCAGACAGCAGGCAGTGTCTCTGAGCAATAAAATAAGAAGGGTATTTCCACTGGAGATGTAGAATTCGTTTCCATAATGACACACTTCTGACATCTGTGATGCTTCTGTGTTGTCATGCATCTGAAACAATACTGTGCCAGAAAACTGTTAGGCTTCCAAAGAAGAGAGAAATGCAGACTGACAATATCAACAAACAATTAAAATGGGCATAAAGTGATAAAAATTTGCTTTAATACAGTATAGGTAGACAGTATAGGAAAATATAGTTTGCATAGACTTTGCACACATAGGAAGGCTCACTGAAATATATAGGTGTTGAAATATATAGGTATTGATGGAATTAGAAATAAAACAAGTAAGGTCTTATTTTATGATGCCTGGGCCTAATTACAATGAAAAAAAATGCACAACAGATTTATAATGATAACTAATTGCATTACATTTCTGGGGACAAATAGCACAAATCTCTAGTTTCATTATTCTGCAGGAGAAAAAAAGAAGTGGGTAGATGGAGCATATATGATTCCAGGTAGCTTACACTATCTGGCATTAGATTACTGCCCTTTGCTTGCGATGTTTTATGGTTGATATTATCCCCATATTGTCCATCTGGAAATTATGTCATATAATAATAACATCAGAAAGAAATGAAGGATACCACTTATATAGTGTATGCACATTTTTAAAACTCTTACGTGCTTCTGTATTGCACAAAGATGCAAAGAAACAGATGAACAAAGGGAACACTAATACACCTATTTTAGTAACCATGCAGTCTGAAGGGATTTTTGGAGGCACATACAAAATCAAAATTAAAGGATGATGGCTTAGCATAGCAAGCAGGCTTTTGTCTGTGAACTGATGTATGTCTGAGAAAAAAAAAAAAAAAAAGACAAGAAAATAATTTTGCCCGGGAAAACAAGTGTCTCACCTGAAACTTCTACCAAAGCACAGTGTCCTCAATCTGTTTGAGTAAGAAATGTTACAAACTTTCTACATACGTGGAGAAGCTTTGCTTTTCTTGTCATACAGTTTTCAAGAATATTCCAAATGTAATCAACTTAATTTGGTGATTTAATTTTTCCTCTTCTGATCAGTTAGAAAAGATGCATTTCCACATCAAGGACAACAAAAGCCAGGGCCCTAAAATTGGAGTACTTTGAACCACATTTTAGCCTGCCGTATGGAAAAAAAAAATGGGTGAAAAAAAAAACAAAAATGAATAACAGCCTTAGTCACAGTTGTCTTACGGGGTTGTGATTTTCCTTTATTATCTTTTTCCTTATGGAAATGAATTAGAGATGCTTAGGTAAAAGAAAAGGAGTTTTCTTTTCTTTCTTTTTCTCTTCATTTTCTTTTTCTTTTTCTTTTTTTTCTTTTTCTTTTTCTTTTTCTTTTTCTTTTTCTTTTTCTTTTTCTTTTTCTTTTTCTTTTTCTTTTTCTTTTTCTTTTTCTTTTTCTTTTTCTTCTTTTTCTTTTTTTTTCTTTTTCTTTTTCTTTTTCTTTTTCTTTTTCTTTTTCTTTTTCTTTTTCTTTTTCTTTTTCTTTTTCTTTTTCTTTTTCTTTTCAACAACTTTCCTGTTGGCAGAAGAAAGAATGAAAGAAGATTGCTTGGGTTACATACGATTTCAAATAATAGGATGTTTTACAAAGAATTAGTGCAAGTAATCCAAATATATTCACAGTGAGCTGCTTGTCCCAAGTTTGCTTTACCTTCCCAATATCCTCCTTTCCTTTATCACATACAAATACTATGACCTGGTACTTGGTACTTTGTATTGTTAGCTCTAGTAATTCTTTGTAAAATTTTTGGTTTATCTTTATTAGCACAATGTCACTGATGTACATGATAACTGGCAAAGAAATGAACAACAAGTATTTAAAGAAAACATATATTAAATTTTATATTAATATATATTATATATATATTATATTTCTATTAATATATATTAAATTTTTCAGAATAAAAAAACAGAAAACAGGAGTTCTTGCAATACACTTTTAGAAATTAATGTTATGAAAAGTTACACTTAAGCATTTATGTATGTGCTTAAGTTCTTTCAAATTTCATGGCAGACACTTTATTCAACTTGGACTAGTTGTCTTTCCATACTCTTTGGCGATATAGAATAGTATCCTATTGCATGGAAACAATTGCATGTATCCCTATTACATGTGGTATGCTTTAACAGCTAATACGTGGTTTTTTTTTGAGCATATTGCTCTAAAAAGACTTCTATCACAAAGATGATTGATTGTGTCACTTCCTTCTATCTTCATTAAACACCTTTATGCTGCACTGTCAGAATTTTAATAACAGAAGAAGTATTCTGTGGCTTTTAACATCCATTGCATTGACTAATTTCTAGTGATACTGGGTTGAGCAGTGGCCCCTCATTCCCTGCCTTCCGTGAGTCTGGTCATGTAAAGAAGCAGTACAGGATGTGGCAGTGAGGCAGGGAACTCTGTAACAGTTAGCTGCTGAAGTCTACCACCCAACTAAATATCTCACCTGGTAAACAGGTCAGCTGAGACATATGCCTGCAATTTCCAAACATGTGGGGACATTTTCAGACATACATTTCTATCGTACTTTCTACTATCTATTTTCAGAATAATACCTGTGTAATCCTCTCTCTGCTACAAAGAATTGGACAGTTAGTACTTCTCAGTGAAAACAATTGTAAGATTAAATTGTTAAAAAGAATTTTACACAGACCAAAATCCCAAGAATGGGAAATTTCACCAGATTTACGAACAGATAGGAACAAAATTTTATAACAAAAAACACTTGAGGAATGAAATTAGGAAAATGGGAAGCTGTTTATACTCCAACCTTTTAGAAGTCAAATGCCGGAAGTGGTATTACAACTGAATACAAAAATCCCAGATGAATTTTTAATTTATCTTTAATGAAATAGATTTTGTGGCAACTAAATATTACTCAGATTGCTGAAACCAAACCACCACCACCACCACAACAACAACAAAACACCCACAAACATACAAACATACAAAGAAACAAAGGCTGAGAGAAAGATGAAACTTGCAGTGACATCTGGACAGGGATCAGGACCTTTAATTACTGTGTATTGTTCTGAGCTAGTTATGGCACTCCTAAAGTAAAGTTTCATTTTCCCATGAAAAACTTCCCACAACTCTCTCAATGGAATTTCATCACAGTCCATCCTTTAAAGATTTCTGTGTGTCACTTTGTATATTTCCTCAAGTTTGTGCTGTATCTCAGGGAAGATGTGCTCTTTTTTGGAACCTCAGTGTATCAGATGGACCTATGCCTAAAGACATTTTCACTATACTGAGTAGCTCCACTTTCTAAGAAGGAAAAGGAATAGCAAAAAACATGCTTCAAAACAAAAATCCTTTCATTTTAAGGGATGCACTGAAAATAGACAAAATATGGAAGAAAAAGCAAAGTGCTCCTCTCTCCTTCACAAATTGCTTTCTGCATGTCTTGGGGTATCAGGAAGAGAAAATACTTTGATGCTATCTGAATCAGACAGTGCATATACATAATCGGATCACTCTTCTGTACCATGAAAAGTGCTATGTCATACAGAGACATAGTATTTTTCTAAGTGTCTGGAGATAATGAAGCTGAAGACTACTTGCAATGTATGGATATATCAAGCCCTGAATGTGTCCATTTGAATATAAAATTGGATCTGTATTTGTCCGAGTACCTGAGTGCTACAAGCAGAAAATAGAGATGGCCCTCCTCCTCCAAGTGACTGCATTCCCCTGCCCCTGAGGAGATGGTCTTTGCAATACGTGTACTAGTCATTTACTCATTTACTCATTTACTCATAATATTTACTCATGGTACACCTGCAGGGAAATGAAGGAGAAGGGTTATCTGTGTGAAGGCTCCTACCAGCTCTTTCAGAGAGTGGAGGAGTGAAGGCAGCAAGGGACTAGCTTTGGGAGCAGAGATTACCTTCACATTCACACTTGCTCTAGGTACTACCTTGGAGCCTGATACAAGAAGCAGTCTGGTTTGGCAAATCTCTATTTACATTAAGAATTTGTGACTAGCTGACTGCACAGGCAAATTGGGTCCCAGGAGTACATCAGACTGACTTCAGGTTAGAAATGAACCCCTGACTAACTTCTTGTGCTGACCTCTTCCTTTGTTTACTAGCTTAAAGCAAAATTTCCTCTCAGCTCGCATAGTTATATTCAGCTTTGATATATTGCTCAGTAGCACCACTGAATTAACTAATGTGACAACACTAGCATACAGCATAGGATGACATACTTGAAAACCAGTACCAGAGAACAAAATACAGGAAATGAGCTTTAGAATCCTGGAGGTGGAAAATCATCTACTTTGACCACAAGGAAACCCAAGTCTTTGGGAGTGAGTAAACAATTTAGGAAAACAAACAAACAGACAATTCAGAACCTGTTTCAGCAGGAGCACTTCTTGAGTTAAAGTGGACTTAATACACGTAATATGGATTGCATTGCTGTATATGGACAGTCTACATATTCTTCCAGGTTCGCTCTATTATTGTAAAAGGAAGACCCTTGGACAAAAGGCATATGCTGATTGCGCACAGGTGTCTGGGTAAGGCAGGGGACTGTTCTCACTGATTAGAATTTATTTTTGAGGCAGAGACAGACCTGTCCACAGTTAATCAGGAATGAATATTGTAATACAGTTCCTAGAAGAGGTTGTGTATCATTTGTCTGCCTCTGCAGCATAACTGAGTCATTGGTATACCCAAAGCAAGCTTCATTTAAAACATATCAGACAACTGTCAATGATGGATAGCTATTTCAGTAGTTTCTTAGTGCAAAGCCAACCAAGAGAGCCTCATGTATATTCCCTTAGCAAAGAAAAGCAATGCTGGGTTCAGAAGATGGCATTATCATCAGAAATCCATTAGAAGTTATAGTGAAGTAGTGAATAGAGGAGAAAAAAGACCTGATAGGTAAAGTACCTGGTAGGTAAAGTATGAAATGGGGAAAAAATGCAATAGATTTCTAATAGTATCAAAGATATCAAGATTTAATATTGATTTACAGTCAAATGATGTAGCCTGTACAAATCCCTAATTAAGAGAACATGATCCATGACTTAGGAAATATTTGCAGACAGATGGATCCCAAATTACTACTGAGGATAAATGTTGCTCCCTACCTGCTCTGTTCTGAATGTCATCTGCAAGTGTCTGCTATTTGGTGTCATCAAAGAATGGATGCTGTCTGATGGACCTTTCTTGTGATGTAATGAACTGTGTTTAAATTCCTCTATAATGTAAATCACAGAATCACAGAATCCTCCAGGTTGGAAGAGACCTTCAAGATCACCTAGTCCAACCTATGACCTAACACTAACAAGCCCTTCACTAGACCATGACGCTAAGTTCTACAACAGAATCACAGAATCCTCCAGGTTGGAAGAGACCTAAAAATACCTTCCAAAATATACCAATACCCTATGACACTATGAATGGTGTGAAATTTTTAAGACAAGAATAATAATAATAAAAAAAGATATTCAAATTATTAATAAGGACAAGTATATATGAAGTAATTCTCTTAAGTGTTATGGAGTTTCCATAGTTAGACCATAGCGGTTTACCCAACAAATTAACTATGTGTTTTAATAATATTTAATAACAACATTTTTAGAGAACTAGTCTTATGAGGAGCGTTTGAGGGAACTGGAGTTATTTAGCCCAGAGAAAAGGAGGCTTAAGGGAGACCTTATTGCTCTCTGTAACTACTTCAAAGGAGGTTGCCGCAGAGTGAGGGTCAGTCTCTTCCCCCAAGCAACAAGTGATAGCACAAGAGGAAATAGCCTCAAGTTGCACCAGGGGATGTTTAGGTTAGATATTAGGAAAAAATTCTTCACTGAAAGGGTTGTGAGGCATTGGAACAGCCTTCCCAGGGAAGTAGTTGAGTCACCATCCCTGCAGGTATTCAAAAGACATGTAAATGTGGTGCTTAGGGACATGGTTTAGAGGTAGACTTGGCAGTGCTAGGTTAATGGTTGGACTTGGTGGTTTTAGAGGTCTTTTCCAACCTAAATGATTCTATGGTTCTATGAATATTGATTATACTTGCAACAGCACCAAGCCCCTGTTAGCTAATGCTGTAACTAAGGAATATGGTTATGGTAAAAATTGCAGGCTCTTCTATTATAGTCACCTGTGAAGCTATCAAAATAAGATCGTAATTCTACAGATATTATTTTGATAGCTTCACAGGTGACTATAATAGAAAAGCCTGCAATTTTTACCCAGTGATGGGCCAAAAGATTCCCCTTTTCTTCTCTCTTTTCCTGCTATAAAAAAAAAAAAAAA
>VXAA01004692.1:70867-84771 GCA_013399115.1 Anseranas semipalmata | reverse complement strand
AAAAAAAAAAAAGGAGGTCTTACTCTGAAAGAAATCAGTGCTGGTTGATTTTCTGGTGATGCTTGATGCTTAGATTACCTGAAGGAGGTGTTCTTTGGAGGTAAGTAGCAAACTGATTATGACACAGCATCATTTACTGTGCCTGCTGCAACCAAGGAAATACTTGCTGTGCTAGTTTTTTCTATGAACAGGGTCTCCTACTGTTAAAGCAGATCTACCAAAGTATGAGCATTGGCATTTACTCTTTCATCATACTTTGGTAATTACTACTGTATGTCTGATGAGTCTTGTACAAGCTGTAAGACCTTGAAGGGCTACCAAGATGGTGAAGGGCCTGGAGGGGAAGACGTACGAGGAGCGGCTGAAGTCACTTGGTATGTTCAGCCTGGAAAAGAGGAGGCTGAGGGGAGACCTCATTGCGGTCTACAGCTTCCTCACGAGGGGGTGTGGAGGGGCAGGCGCCAACCTATTCTCTTTAGTGGCCAACGATAGGACCCGAGGGAATGGAGTCAAAATGAGACAGGGGAGGTTCCGGCTGGATATCAGGAAGAGGTTCTTCACTGAGAGGGTTGTCGTGCAGTGGAACAGGCTCCCCAGGGACGTAGTCACAGCACCAAACCTATCAGAGTTTAAGAAGCGTTTGGACTGTGCTGTTAGTCATACGGTCTGAATTTTTGGGCAGACCTGTGTAGTGTGAGGAGTCGGACTCGATGACCCTTATGGGTCCCTTCCAACTTGAGATATTCTATGATTCTATGATTTTATGGATTGAGAAACTAGTAGAGTTATAAGAATATACTTAACTGGAATTAATTCTTTGGCTAACTCTGTGTTACTCTGTGACCAGGCATGCATTCTAACCAGACTGCTGCCAGAGTCAAATGTCATATCATTTTTATTCATTTTCCTTAATTGACCATAATAGCAACTTACAAGTACCTGCTGTAGGTGATGCTGAGGGTATAGCGCCCTATAACATAAAATATTGCCATTCTTGGCTGTCTGAGAGGACACATGACCCCAAAATCACTTGCCTTGGTTTGGTGTCCCAGAGAAATCTTTGTATATTGCTTTAAAATGACAACTTTTAACCTTTTCATTTGAATGGGAATTCAAATGGAAAATGTAACTCTATCCCTCACTTATCTTGGAAAGTTTAATAATCATGACAACTAGTAGCGCTTATGTCACACCTTTCAGTTCAAAGCCTTCAGGGCATCACCTGAATTCTAGCACAGGACTCCATATTTTTTTCTAGAGTAATAGCAACATGTCGGGAATGTAGGAATTCAGATACTGCCTTGTACCTATACAGTATTTGGTCATTTGATTTGTGTTTCTTAGAAGTATTTTCTCTCCCATCCTGTGTTTCTTAGTATCACATTCACCCATAGGCTTGCTCACAGCAGTTCTGCATCTTTGAAAACATAAATTGAAAAGATGTAGTATTTGTCTTCAATGTAACTGTATCCGTGCAATCAATTTTATGGACTATGTAATTAAGAAGAAAGAAGGGCTTCTGGTCTGTTTAAATTCGCTTGACAAGATGAAACACGTGATACTATTTTTATGTCATTTTTTCAGCTCTATGAATGTGCCAAAGCATTTAACATATATACTGTAAGGATGATATCACTTAGGATTTTGGTAACTGAAAAGCATACTCTGGGGTGGCCTATACCAATCTGCCATTGTTCTTCTATGTAATCCTATGAGTGTTTTCTCTCATGAGGCATCACCTAGCTTTCTGTTTGCATGATTAGATCTGTGGTGTAAGGAATGAAGACAAAATGATAGTAATGGATTTCTTATATCAATCCCTTGTGCCTCTGTGCATTGTATTTATGAATTTGTTATCTAACCATAATGATTTCATGTAGAAATTTAAGCCTAACACAGTCTTTTGCTCAACATTTCATATAAATTCAACTTTACTATCATTATTATTTGTGTACTTTAGGAGAACAATTGAAACGGTTTCTAACACGTGAGGTGAATCTGCTTGGTTATTGATAGCAACAGTTTGGGCCTGTTTGGGCCAGTGTCACACTCATTAAGGAGGAAGGCCTCTGGGTTACTGAGCCTGAATTCAACCCTGCACCCATGAAACAACATTGCACTGTCACAATCCCTTTTGGGTGAAAAATTTGGCTCAGTTAGTCCTTCAGATTGACCTGGCTTACAATGTGCAGAGTTTTGAAGACTTGCAGGCAGAGGTTTAAAATGTCATCCAAGAACAGGGTTGGTCTTTAATTTCGTGAAAGACTTTTACTGTGTACAGTATATAGAAAGTGCTACCCAGAAACTAAACGATATGATCCATTCTCCTGGCGAATCCTCACAAGTCAAATCACAGAGCTACATTGTTTTTGAACCTAGAACATTGTTGCTACCATTGTTGTTCTTGTTGTTGTTTTCTTTTTCCTTTTATTCCTAGATTACAACAGTTCACAAAGAGAAAAAGGGAAAAGTCAAGATATCACTTTAATGATTGATACTTATCATAGCCATCTTGTTCCTCTCAGCACTGCTTTGGTGTCTGAGCTTTGAATTATACTATGCCAGCAAAACTGCACAACTAGGAGAGCCAGAGTGATATGAGGATATGAAAGATGAAGCAGTTTATAAAGTTTGTTTGTATATATGGAACACAGGCTGGGCTTTTAGTTTGACACATTATAAATACAACACCAGGAACATTTAGACATGGTGTTTGGTTTGTATCCATTTGTAATAAAAAATAGAAATGTAAATGAAATAAGAAAAGAAATCAAGCTGCATTTCTGCTGTCCTGTAAGACAAATGAATATGTCTTCTGCATTCATTTTACTATGGACACAACCAGCAAATGAATTCTTTGAGTCTTAGAAAAGCTCCAGATGGCATTTAATTCAATAGGTGCATAATATAGTTTTATATATGGTAGTCAGTAAATATATGTCAGGTGGCCACACTGGCTCTGCAAAATTAATCTTGTTGGTTTGTTCAAATAAAAGTAGTTCTACTTTTTAGATCCTCCACACATCACTTGTTCAGATAGCCATTTGATTGAAAAAAAAAAAAAAAAAAAATAGAGAAACGTATTTTCATTAGAGATGGAGATAGAATGCTAAACCTATAAAGCATAATAGACAGTCTGGTGAGGGGATATTTGTCATATGTGGCTTAAGGTTGCTGTCCTGTGAGGTGAAAGACTTTAGAACAGGGTAAGAGGTGGAGTTATGGGAGAAGCATTAGGAGGGCACATAGTGTGGGCAGAAAACAGCCTTTGTGGCATCAAAAGATTGAGGCAGAAGTACTGCGCGGCCAGGAGGGAATGGCAATATTTTACATTCTGAGAAACATTGCTATGGAGATGGTGGTCATATTACAGCTCTGAACTTGAGCTGGGGGAAAGATGGCTTACAAAAATAAACGTGATTAAGGAATGACCTGCCAACATCTTGTTTGGTCCTTCTGAAAAAAAAGGCTGCCATTTTCTACTTTTAATAAAATGTGAACTTATGGATCTACATAATAAATAATTTGCTTAGCAAGCTTTAAGAAGTAGCGTTTCTGCAGATGAATTTATTATTCGGTGTCGTGTCTTCAAATGTTATTCCCATGTCAGAAACACTGACCCTGTAGTGTATAATTAGTACAATCAAAATAGAACAACAAAAAACAAACACACAAAAGCAACTACAGGATTTGAATATTTAATTGAAGCATATGTGTTTAGAGGAACAATGAATTTGATCAGTGGCAGGAGGAAATTAATATAATATTCAGGATATGTAATGTCACTATGACTCTTAACTGAAAGTCTTTAAAATGAAGTTGTGGCCGTAGAAATGCCAGTACTTTAACTCCCGAATGCTTTAGAATCTGAATGCTTTGTTCTAGAAAGAAACTAGTGCTCAAAAACTTTCTTTAGAAAGGATAACTTCATGAATGTCTTTTGCAACAAAATTAGGCTACCTGGCTTGCCATGAAGGTAATCCTTGGATCCAAATTTTGCTAATTACACTACTACTATGAGTGAAGTTGGCTATACTTACACTTGTGGGCCTGACTGGGGATATGTTGACGTACTCTTTCAGCCTTTCCTCCTTTGCCAACAGGCTGCACGGGAGTGATAGGTTGTTGCCCTAACCTCTTTCCTGGTGTAAAACATTAGAAGACAAGACATGCTAGGGCACTTAAACTAGATGCAGCCTTCATCACCCAGTAAGACTATTCACATAGCTATCAAGAAGAAACTTAAATTCCTCTGTTCAAATCTTTTACTTGAAAACAATAAGAAAATTTTCTCTAGGGCAATTTTCATTCAGCATATGTTGCATGCATTTAGAAATAATAATGACTGACAAGACTGAGCTTTCAAGCTTTGAAGCAACAGTTATCATCAAAAATACAGACAAGTATTTAGCTGTAATTCATCTGTAAATCAAAAGAAAGAGAAAGGCTCACTTTCGAATTGGGGGGGGCTCAATTTGCCTGCAAAGGTCAAAGTTACAATCTGAGATGCATGAAGTTTAATCTGATCATATTGTTTTTCCCAGTAGATTTTTATCATTCTTTCTGTGAACTACGATTCAATATTTAAGTTGAATATTAGCTGGAAATCTGTCCTCAGTGTAGCTTTACTTTGACAGAACAGCTGTATGCACAGTAAATGCAAAATGATTGACACACCAGAAAAAAAAACTGTGCTTATGGCTGTCTACTAGTTTGTTTTTCTGGGGAGAGTTTGTAGCAAGAAGTACCTCTAGCAATACTTTCTTATATTTTTTTAGTAAACTTTTACTTATGTGTCTATAACATGAAACTTCCTTGAAGTTTGATTGAAATAATTCTCAAAACTTCATAACAGACAAGGCAATATAAAAAAAGGAGGAAAGGTTATAGCAGCACTGTGTGTGTGTGTGCATTCTTGCTGCAATCAAGTTACATATCATTCTTTAGACTGATCTACAACTCCCCATAGCCACCATGCTCAATTTGCTGACTGGAAAATTCCAAATAGTCATACCTGTCACCATTTCCCAAAGGTTGTCCAAAATATTTTTGTTTAGATGCATATATTTATAGGTATGCATTTAAATATAGATACATATTTTTGAATATATGTATATTCAAGCACCTGAGAATGCATACACATGTATATACACTTGTATACAAACATGTGCAGTGAAAAAGAACTGCAAATATACCATGATTCACATCTTACTTTAGGCTCTACTCAGGTTTTAAACAATGTTAAAACAGGTTTTGATTCTCTCTTCTTGATGTCAGTCTTGACTGGCCCTGCAACAGAGAAGAGAAAGGCAGAGAAATGTAGCAGCTAAAATTTACTGAACTTTTGAAATCCCAGAAAATGTGTGCATTAGGTTTGGGGTGATAATTTTCATAATACATAAACTGGTTATCACCTCTCAGTAAAAGTTCCAGCTGTTCTGACTTTTACATCAGCTCTGATCAGTGTTTTTATAACTACGTAATTAAATTCCATGTGTTCTCTTCATAGCCTAACTAAAAAGCCAGTTCATAAAGGCCAAATAATGTAACAATGCAGAGATAAGATCAGCTTAACTTTTAGGGTGCTGCTGCCTACTAGAAGTTACAACCCAAGTTAGGTACCTAGATGTGTATAGTATGTGAAAAAAAATCATATCCATTGGAAAAGAGAAATAATAATAATAATAAAAAACTAATCTATAGAGGCTAGTCGTGAATATCTGTTCAAACAAATGTTTACATTTTTCTTACTTTGTGAAACATTATCAAAATGAAAGTATCTATGGACAGAAATCTATCTAAACAGCCTTGTGCACAGGCTGGTGGGTTTTCAAATTCCGTCTGATAGAACACATCCCAGATAGAAGAAAAATGCTATAGAGTTTGGTTTGCTGGTAACAAAAAAAGGGTGACAATGGGTCACTGTGACTTCCTCTGTGTTCTGGCTGTGTCTCCTGTAGCTGCTGACTGTCTCTAAGGACTGCTGATGTGGAGAAAGACCTACCCTATGACCTGAGGCTTTAGAATGGAATGTTGAGTTTTGATCACCATTATGTTGTAGAAAGTTATAAACATGCTCAAGAAGAAAAAAATTAAATCATTATATGCTTTATGGTGGAAAACTAATACCTGGGGAATTTGCTCATGGTTAGGCAATAGATTTTCTTTTTTAAAGGTCAACATCTTGTACCCAACATCTGAGAAGGAACATTTGAGCACTTAAGTTCACCTTGTGAACCTAGGTTAGAACACTGTAATCTGCACTTTTCCTCATATGCAGTGAGGAATCATTTAAAAGGTGTTATTTATATATCAATGCACATCTCTACAGGTTGGCTTCTGGAGGTCCAAGCCAGCTACTGGAGGACATGAGGTTGACAGAGAGACCCATTTGCATGTGTGTATCTCTGTGTGAGGCAGCTGGAGATGAGAGGATCCAATGGTCAGATGCTTGGTAGACAGAGAGTCTAAGGCCAGTTACCAGAGACATCTACATTGTATATATGCGTATATTTCCCACTAGTGGTTTTTCATCATGATCAGTCATAGGAGGAAACAGGATGATGCTGTTGGTGCTTTGTTTGTATGAGTGCTGAGTGTTTCTGTGTTGATCACTGTGGCCAGCAATGCTTATGTGTTGTATATGTGTGTTTGTGTATGAATGCTTATTGGGAATATGTGTGCAGCCCTGCTGCTGGCTGTACTGGGGGGTGCAGAGTTGTGGCAGCCTTGCCTCCACGAAGCTATCAGATTCAGCAATTCCTAATACTTAATATTTCATTGAAGCCCTGGTAAAAATAAAAATGTGTAACTTTGCTGTTTGCTCCTGTATCGAATCTGCGGGAAAATGACAGAGTTCCTGTCATGTTCATATCAGTGCAATCAAAACTGAGCAAAACCTTTGACACCATTGCACTTTATATTGGATTAGATCTTTTCTGTCTGAACACCATTTTCAGGCTTATTTGATATCAGTAAAGGTAAACTGATCTTGTGCATGCCTATTTAATATATGGCTCAGTGAGATGGAAGCAAAAAGTGTGACAGGTCATATGTGTAACTTCCCAGTGTTTCGAATGACAACAAGCTGGATGCAGGCTATTATGTTTGGCTACCCAGGCCTGTACCAGAGGAAATCTGTGAAGCAAGCTTTCAGATGTGTCCATCTGCTCCTGCTTCTGACCCTCACAGTCAAATCTGCAGGTTGTGCTGATAGTTTAGTCCACAGGGACAAAGGAGTCTCAGATCCTCAACTCTCTGGTATCAGCTGGGGTCCTGGCATTCCTGAACAAAGGATAAGGACACTCTGGGATGCCAACCAAAGAAGCAAAAGCCTGCATAAAAGTGTGTATACGGTTCACACAAACACCAAGGGATCTGATAGAATTACGGTCCAAGCCACCCTTATCTAACCATGTAAAAACCACACATATTAGTAAGCATTCAGAGATATCACATGTAGCTGGACTACATATATGCAGGTTCCCCAAGTGAGAGGGCATGCCCATATCACGATGTAGAGGAGTAGAGAATACTCAGGGACCAGTGAGTGACTTGTTATGGCCATAAGACAGAATAAGATTGTCAAGTTTACTAATATTTACTGATTAGGTACATAACTAACTAAGTGAGGCAGAATTGTGTGGTCATCTGTGTACTTAATGAGAGGATCCAAAAGAAATGTGACAGCGGATTAAAAAAAAAAAAAAAGAAGAAGAAGCCTGTAAAACAACTTAGTTTTAAAGATGACATCAAAGAATCCTACCTCAAGGTTAAGATGAATGTGCAGTAAAAGTGTCATCCAGCACCAAGGGACAAATGTATAACATACAGAAGACAGGCTGCTTTACCCACCCAATCTCCTGCTCTTTCCCAAATGTTAATGTTTGCTGGAGGACTGATTCTCACTTTTGAAAATTTTAATGAGCTAATTCCCCTATGAGAGAGGGAGGGAGGGCATTTATTTTAATTAAATATCCTATACACTGAAGCTATGAGATCACAAGAAACCAGATGCTCTGTTCACTCCAATTAATGATGCTTTGGGATTTCTGATATGCAGAAAGGACCTTGAATAGATCATACCTAATTATATACTTACGTTGCTCAGAGTGAGCAAAAATAAAGAGAGTGGTCCAGAGACGTGAACAGTTACTGAGAGTATCATGTGTCCTTCTATATTTTACTAAAAAGTGAGGTAGAGCATGACAATGTTCCTAATTGTTCATTGTCTATAGTTATCAATATGACATTTAAAGATTAGGGCAAGTGTTGCAAAATCATTTTTATTTTCAATGAATAGTAGCTCATATTCTTCATGTTTTCTCCCGTGATAAGTGGTAAGATTATCTTGATAAACAAGAAGCAAAGAGATGTGAGAATATGCCTTCATAATTATTTGTGAAGTATGTTTAAGAGAACACAATTTTCTCAGTCATTGCAACTTCAAGATGTAATAACTTTATACTACAAGCTGTGAAAGCCCTCTTTAATACCTCCAAATCAGTTTGTCTCAATTGTCAAATTTAATTATAAGAGGGATTTATTGATGCATGTTCTAATAATTGACACCATATCTTTTACACTGCCTGGGACCTTCATTTACTTTTTCAGGGTAAGGATGAAATGCCATCATGCTATTTGATGGCACAGCCATCACTTTTGAATTGTTTTTTTCAGGTATCCAGAAAAAAACAGATAGAAGTGCTATACTCAAACCCATCATCCATTACATTCCCTGATAGTAAGTGATGAGAATCAACAACTCAGTCATTAACAATCAGAAACTCTTCACAATAAAATATAAATTGTCATTTGGGAGAAATGATAGCAGAAATAATAAAAAATGTAAACATATATTAACATGTAATTTTTTACCAAGCTGTTGTCATTACAGAACACTGAAGAATGCTGGTTGGCAAAATGCAGCTCACTCGTGTGATACATATCAGACAAAAATATGTAAAGCAGAATCTCTTTGTATGGATGCATCATCTGCCTATATTGATTTAGCCTTGGTATAAATTTTTTCTTGATAAAGATATGGTAAAATTGATGGAGATTAAAACTATTATGTTGTCACAGTGATTGTCAGCTAAAAACTGGATTTCTATCTAGTAGAAAAGCACAGTACTATTGTCATTTTCCTTATCAAACATTTTGATTTATGATTAGAATTAGATTCTCTTCCTTCAGCTGAGAAGTACCTTATTGAAAAATTGGGGCTGTAAAAATTGAGTTAAGTTGAATGTGAACAAGATTATTAATATTTCTTAACAAAACTTCATTTATAGTCTGGCCTTTTCAAAAACATTTTTGGTTTGTGGATCATCCTATAAATGGCATATTTCTTTTCCCTTAGGGTAATACTTTTCTTTCTCTTGTGTTTGTTTGTTTTATTTTATTTTATTTTATTTTTTCAGACTTGAATGAAAAAAAACTTGATGCAATTTTCTCAAATTCTATATTCATTTCCCAATCTCTGTGAGATTTTGCTAGACAGAGAACTTCATTAACATGCCTATTACAAGTTCGTAGCAGTCTAGCTCTTCATTTAAACAATCAGAAGATCATTTGTAAAATGAGCATCATAGTGGTGAATTTAAAATATGTAAGGAGTGCAAACCTAAGACAATAAATACAAATATGGATTATTTCACATCTGTTCAGTCAGTTGCAAAGAATCATTAAAGAAAAAATGCTTCCCATTTCTCCATTTAAATTGTATCACCAAAAAAGGACCTTTCAAGATATATTTGTTTCATACTTCAATAAATAGCATATATTCATTTATATTGTTGGTGCGAACATATTCTTTCTAATTATTTACTTGTTGGTTTTTTTTTGTTTGTTTGTTTGTTTGTTTTTAACATACTATTGAAAACTACCTTTTTATTAAATTACCATATGGTAACCATAAGGTTACTCTGTGCTTCCCATTTTAAGTTGGTCCCTTATAGAACTTCAATTGAATTTTAAATATAATTTTTTTATTAAGCTCTTAACACTTATTTTGGAATTTTTTTTTTCATTACAAAATCCTTTCTATTGAAAGCACGCTCTCTAACATTCTCAGTGTTCTCAGTAAAAGTTTGAAATATATAACCCTTGCAATCACCTTTCTATAAGTGGTTACCTTGTGTCAGTTTTCCTTAATAAAAACATTATTGCTGGTAGAGCTTTACCTAATTAGACAAAACTCTAGTGAAGTAAAGGCTTGAATGATGTTCTAACTTCATGACCACTTTTACCACAATCTGTAACGGTAACAACAACAAAAAAGACAACTATGTTTAACTGACACAACATCCTTCATCTTTTTTTTTTTTTTTCCTGTCAAACCAGTTGAATTTCAGGAATATGCGTAGTTCAGTGCATAATTACTTGTGACAAACTGCTATACATTTTTTTATTATTATTTCTTATTACTTTTTGAGAACATCTCATTTCTAAGATATAAATAGGTTAAAGTTTGGTTGCTGATTAGTTGGTAAAAATTACCCTTGCCCTGTAAGAATGGTAGGATAGTTTAGTATGCTACAATATCATTTGAAAAGAAATGTATCCTAATTCAAAGCATTATAGCTGCCGACAAACTGTGAATCTCTTTGGTTCATACTCAATTTATACTTATAAATGGTTTTATTTGAAATCTTGGTTGTGTGTCAGAAATCAAAATGGAAGAACATTTAGTCATGTTATAAAGGGTGTATATGATTTGCTCAATGCAAGCTGATCTTCATTGCTGGTCATCATAGTGCTAGTCACAGTGATGCTAGAGAATTAAATATAGTTTTGAAATGTTTGAAACTTATGCAGGAGGGGACATTTATGAACAGATGATTCTCTATTGAATTTAGTCTGGTAAAAAAAACAACATGGAGACATGCCAAGAATTTGCCCTTCCCGTGTGATGGTGATAAAATTCTAGCAAAAAACAGGTTTGGGTTTTATTATTGTATTTTAAAATCATGATGAAATTTATTTTGGACCTTAACTGCCAATGCCATTGCTCCAGGAGGAACAGAATTACTTGGTGTCAATAACAGACAGGAATGGTGAGGTGAAAATAACTGAAGTGCACTTTGAATGTCTACCAAGAGAGAAGACCAAAAAAAAAAAAAAGGAGGAAGGAAGGGTTTATGGTCTACATTTCTTTCTGTGGTAAACTGTGTTTAGGAAGACAAGACATGGATTTCATTATCATCTGGGAGAACAGGCTGTGCTACTACTGGCACTGCCAAGGACACCTCCTTTGAGAGCACAAGGAAAATGCTTATAAATCTGTCTTCTTCCACTATTTTCAAACAGGGAGGTCCAGAGCTCATGCTGAATTCGCTACACAAGGGTGTGAATGATATGGAGAGCAGGCAAAGATGACTCTGAGACCAGGAGAGAGATAGTGTTTGACTGGCAGCATAGGTGTACCTGGAGCAACTAGACAACTTTTGGATTTGCAGTCTTTCATAGCCTTCTGAACATGTCCATATCTACATGGACAACTCTGATATCTCCATATCTATCAGCCCATACTACAATGTTCAAGTAACAATGAAAGCAAGACTTAAATAACTGTATTTTTTTATGAATGGAATTTCTTGACTTTGATATTATATTTTTTCTGTCTTTACAAATAGTGTGTGGGATTCAAGCTAGGTACAGAAGAAGGATGATAGTTTATACTGAAGATCTGCTGTAATTTTCCTGAAGTCCAGGTTTATCACTTATTCTTATTTTCCTTTTTCTTTTTTCTTTTTCTTTTTCTTTTTCTTTTTCTTTTTCTTTTTCTTTTTCTTTTCCTTTTCCTTTTCCTTTTCCTTTTCCTTTTCCTTTTTCTTTTTTTTTCCTTAAACAAAACATATATCTGTTTCAGAATCTGCTTTTTGGAAACAATGCAATAGATTGAACCAAAACTTTACTGATTTGAAATAATTTGAAGTCATAACCATGCTTTATGGAGAAAAGAGTAAATATCAAAGATGTTGCACTAAAAATAAAAAAGAACTCAGTTTCTAAAAATTTTCTCAGATTTACTTTTTGGCATGTTTGTGTTCACTTTTGGTAATGCTATTCTGCTTTTTGAGTAGTAGTTGGTTTTGGAAAGAATCATAGTGTAATTAGTCTGACTTTCCTCTCATATTCTTGTCATTCCAGAAACTATACTAATAATTCATCTCTGAGATAGCTGGATCTTCTGGTTCTTAGTTCTTAGTATTGCTACAGGGCTTGCAGATACTTGGAAGGCTCTCTCTCCACTTAATTTGCTCAGTGAGAATCTGATTTAAGGCTGAAGAAGTTAATTCTTCAATCACTTATAACTGAAAGGTCATTCCATTAGCACCACATTATACCTGTTAACTGTCAGTATAATACTGACATCATCACTTGACATGCAAATTGGCCAATAGGTATTATACGTATATCTTCTGTTCAATTAGTAGCACACACATGGCTAGATTATAACTTTTCACTGCGCTTGCAGATCTCCACAATTTAGTGAATGGAACAATTAAATGAACAGAGACTACAACATCGCTACCAGTTGCTAATGTCTGCTGAGTTCTCCTTTAAAAGGTTAAAGGCAACAATGACATCTTCTTATTCATGTTTTTCTGCTATCTATGCAAAGACATACCTTATTGCTTAGGAATGATATTCTCACAGGCGTTAAAGTTAACTATGCATCTCAGTATCGTTAGAAAATTATTCCCAAATCAAAAACATATTTTGTAGCCCTTTCAGCAGAATGAAAACAGAGGGAGACTTTATTTTATATTTACATTTTTATATTTTTTTATTTCAGCTGAATTGTTCTCTGTGATCCCATTGGTTATCCTTGTTCATCCTTACTGAAAGAAAGGAGCACAACAGGTATTTAATAATACCTACTTACTAGTAAATATTTATTCTTGATATAATTTTATAACAATGCCATATCCTCTTTCATTTACCCATTAATATGTAACTCTAAGGTTTATGTTTATTACCTTTTTGTTAATGTTAAATCAAACCACACAGTGACTGCTAGGTCAAACTGAAAAATTTCAGTATGAATTTTGCATACACAAGGAATACAGTCTGCTTTTAGAAACTCTTAAGAGTAGTTTCATTCATAAATAATCTTACAAAATTCAAAGAAGATAATTTAATGAATGCTGATACTCAATTGTGTTCCTATGTTGTTGAACACTAAACTGGGAGCACAGCTAATCTTTTATATTTCATACTGTTTAATTTATCATCACAGAAAGTATTTGGATTTTTATTTATTTTATTTTACATTGGCTTAATCAAAGAAGGGTTCTCTTGGGAACAAATAATTCATTAAATAGCAAGTACTAGTTCTCTGATTTTTTGCCCCTTAAATATAAACTTTAACTTTTTTTTTTTTTTTTTTTTTCCCTAATGTATTTCAGCTGTTTTGTACAGCTATGTGTCAGGACTTCAATTAAGAGAACAGAAGTCCAATAGGGTAAATACAGCTACATTAGGCCTGCGGTTGGCTTTGTCTTTGAAGAAGATATGTTCTGTTGGGATAGCTCTACTTCTGGATCCTTAAAGGTGAGAGAGAAATCATTATGGTGTTTAGAGTTTGTGCTGCTCTGCAGTGTTAAACCATCATTTTGGGAATTTCCTTTCCCAGCATATCCAGTGTATTTCTTCTGGATAATGGTTCTTTACTTTTTTACTTGTAGTTTACTTCTCACAGCAGTGAGGCAATGAAAGGTAAACAAATAATTCTCTAAATATTGCTGCCATCTGTTTTGTTGTTCATGTCGGAATCAGATATTATCTCAGTGCTCAAATCTGTAGTTATTATAGTAGTATCCTTTATCTTTGGTGTTACAGTAGCCATTAACTTCTGCTAATTCTACTCTTCTGCCATGTCCAGTTTTAAAAATTAC
>VXAA01004692.1:23635-70804 GCA_013399115.1 Anseranas semipalmata | reverse complement strand
AAAAAAAAAGGAAAAACAAAAAAAAAAGAGAAGAAAATAAAGTACAGTCATTAGTTACAAATAGTTAGTGACTGTTTTTCAGAGGCAAAGACAATAAAAGGGAGAAAACACTGGACTCATGCTCCCAAACAGCGTCACTTTTGATTAATCATCTGCTGCATTTTCCACTTTATATCATTTGACTCCACTTTTCTATTGGGCTGCACTGAATATTCAGTCTATCTGTTCATAATTATGTGTATTCTCTTATGTGTGTACGTTCATTTTGTATTNGGGGGGGGACGGGTGTGTGTGTGTTGTGTTTTGCTGGGGGTGGGAGTGCCTAGCTTTTGTTGTTCATTATCTTCCTCTGTTTCTCATTCACTTTAGATGATCTTTCTTTTCTCCCACTGTACACTTTCTTTCCTCTCCTACTCCATGCTTGTTCATAAGTTCATTGCCATCAATCATCAGTCTTTGGGTTCAGAGTTTAGATTTTGGAGGTTGTCCCCCTTCTGGCTGAGAAACTTTTACCTGTTCCCTTTTGAATTGGTTATTCAAGAGTGACAGGACAGAAAGGTGAATGATCATTGCAGGAAGAAGTTCCATCCTTGTGAAAGGAACAAGGCTTTTCAAACATGCTTGATGTTGAGGTTGGGAGGCAATAAGAATGAGAGACAAACTGTTTCTTAATGGTTCTTCCAGCACACCTATTCATCTTTTTCCATTGTTTTCATTTTAAACCTCCATAAGTATTTTTTTAAAATGTTCTGTTTTGCTAAAATACCAGTCTGGCTGGCACAAAAAAGGATTGGAAAATTTTCAAGGAACTTATTATCAGGAGGATGCAGTTCCTTTTTAAATGCCTTTTAACCCAAACAAATGGCAGCTTCAAAACCCTTTGAATAATTTTATACTTGAATCTAAGCCCAGATTTTGTCTATTCCAGTTAACATACCACTGTAAGCTCTAACAAGTACTGATTTTATCTGTTTCAAAATTTTGGATGAAATGGTTACTGAAGTCAAGATCTAAGAAGAGTCTTCAACTCTGTGTTGTAGTCTTCAATTTTTTTGGAATCTGACTCACAGCCCTGGGCAAGATGTATAAATTCTAAATCAGTGAATCCTAAGTAAGTGAAGACATAGGTATATTAGAGTGACATTGCACAAACATGCACACTGGATGCTATTGTGATGGCTATTTCTCAGTTTTATTCAGTCATTCAGGTGCCAGAGTTATTCAGGATGTAGGAAATAGTAGTTTAACTGCCCTTGTTTCCCGAAGAAATGCAAACCCCACCTTTCTAAAACTCCCAGTCCTGGGCTAAAATACTTGAGCAACTATAGGAACAGGCACTAGAATATATACAGTGCTATTTTCTTCCAGGTCCCTCTGTGCTATTACAGCTGGATACCTTTAAAATTGCTGATTCTGCTATAACAAACTAAGGGGAAGTTGTACTCAGAAAGTTCTGCTCCATACTACTGTCACACAAACTTCTGAATCAAGGCTGAGGCATCTCAGTATTGGAAGACTGGATTAAAAATGATGAGGTTTTGAACAGAACACTGGGTTTCATTTATTTGCCTTTGATTTCCCACCTTCAAGTTTCTTCATTTTGAAGGTCTCTTTGCACTCAAGAAGATGGAAATCTACTTCTTAAAAAATAAGCTCTGACGTTTTCATGTGGTCAAAAGATCTTAGAAGCTGCCTTTTTAAGAGGAAAAAAATCCTAAACTAAATCAAATACCATGAGAGAAGTGATAAAAACCTCAAACCTGACTGCAGTGCTTATTTGTTATTTCAAGACCAGGGAGTATCTGTGGGATTAGAGCTAGTGTTATCCATTTTACAGTCATTCCCTTAAGATTTGGAGCTATTATATTAATTTTATATGATTTGGTGAATATTGTGTGCCTTTCAAAGAGATCTTTTTGATAGTCTGCATTAAAAATGATCACATTATATACAATTATCACCATATTTCTTTGCAATTATAATTTGAAACTCTTCCTAAAATGGAAATTATTTTTGAAATATTTCTATAAATCCAATTTTCATTAATAAAAATGTAATCTGTAAGTGTAACCAAAGCTTTTAAATACGGCCCTTTAAGTATGTACAGTTTTCTATAATTTATTATCTTTTACTTAAGGTGTTATTTTCCTACCTGACATAGCATATGGTGAGTTTCTTCCAGTTTACTTCTCTTTAGACCCCTGATTTCTTTGTTTCCTTCTAAGATTACTTTACAGCCAGAGTATGTTTTGTTTACTTACCAAGTGAGATTTACTTCGCCTGCCTTTTGCTGTCCAAAATTTAAGCTTTACTCTTTATTAGTGCAATGAAAACTCCTAGTTAAGATATGTTTGAAAAAGAAGAATGAAAAATACATCTCCACCTTGATTTATTTTAGAGAAATAGCTGTCTTAGTTTAGAGGCCTAACTTTTAAATAAGTGAAATTTGGTGAGATGAATCCTATCTCAAGTATAATTGCAACCTTTATGTACTTATTTTAAATATGAGCCCATGTAAACATCTTTTCAAAGCCTGTAACCATTAAGCACAAAATAACTAATTTCAGTCAGTTCTCTCAAACCATTTTACAGCTTTTAAAGAAAATTATATAGAACTGATACAGGTTTTAGGCCGAACATATTAAATATATCATAGTATAAATACTACCTGTCAAGTGCTGAAGTCCACATCCAAAAACACTGTGGTAACTGAAGTTCAGATGAGGAAACTTACTTTTCTTTGTTTCATTTAAGTGTTATTAATTTATAATAAGTGACAAGGACACAAGGAGTCAGTTTGGGCCCATTTCTGTTTGATTAAAATTAAATTAATCAATGCTGAACTGATTTGCCTCTGACCTACGGTCAGAAAAGGAACTAGAGGTGTGAAATAAATAGTTCCAGCAGTTTTACTGTTGCCCACTCCTCAACATGATCATCTCTGGGGGTGAGAGAACAGTTTTATGTGTGCTTTTTTGGGACTTGAATATGTTCTTCCCTGAGATTTCTGCCAATCTGACCAATTATTATTAGCCAACTGAAATATGAATGCTTTACATATCAGGGTATCTTGAGTTTAGCCCTCTGCAATAACTGCAGAATAGGAAGGCTACATCTTAAAGCTATTAAGAATATATTGTAATGGTTATAAAACTGATTAGTTACACATTGTTGGGAGACCCTACTGGGAGTCATCCATTGCAGTTAGTGCTGGAAATAAAAGCCATAAACATTAAGCTAGCTCTGAGAATTCCTTTCAGTACAATAAGAATTATTTTGATGGAACATTGCTGAAGTTCTTAGTCTTGATCATTAGTGAGCAGGTTAATCCAAAGGGGAGGATGATGCACTTCGTGGTGAATGTAATTAAGGGATAAATCGCCTGAAACTCTTTCTATGGTGCTTGCTTACATATCTACATATGCCACATACCTGAAAATGAAAAGTAAAGCTGTAACACCAAATCTTTCATATGCACACATTTATTTTTATTATTATTATTATTATTATTTTTATTATCTGGAACTTTTCTGTTCAGGCTTATATAAGTTTACAGTCCTAACTTATGTCTTGTAAAGGAACCATAGCTAATGAAGACAGTGTTCTCTGCTTAAGATCATTCATTCACTTTTCTGTCATTATCTGTCATAATGCTAAGACATGTTCTCCTCTGAGAGTCTTGTATCTTGCTAACCTTTAGATTAGAAATGCTATAAGAAAGCTATAACTTAGGCTTCCACCACTTTTCCCGAATGCTTATTTCTACTGACTCAATAACCAAATTTCATATTCCTCTTGAGCTCTTGTAGATTTTTTTTTTTTTGCCCTTCTTGTTTGTGCATTGACACTTTTCACAATATTTTCTGACAAATCAGAAAGAGAAAATTCTCTGTTTTTTTTTTTTTTTAGACTGCTTTGTATGAGAAACAGGTGACTCTTGGCATTGTTGGTCTCCTGTCATCTTCCTCTCAACAACAAAATCATAATTTTGCATTCCTGAAAATTAATGTGTGTATTAATTAGCCAAGATACCAAAGTGAGGGCAAGAATTTCCCTGAGCCAAAGAACAAATGATACCCGTTCCTGATGGGCTTATGTTTTGGGTTTCATTGGCGCTGATGCCATTGATATTGTAATTGATGGTTGTAGATTTTTGTGTTAGGTCATTTATAAGATTTATTTCCCTTGTGAATTGGGTGGCATATGATCATTCTCATCCATCTTCTTTAACAAAACTTCTAGAAACTTTATTGGCACTGATGTTTCAATCCAGCTGCCAGATTTGGTTGAAATGCACCAACAGATTACATGGGAGAGGGACTCAAGATTTCACACATATGCAAGGTGATTATATAAATTTTGCTTCCATGAGAAATCGGACTAAAAATGTCTCACGTTGGTGTGTGAATTTAAAAATGTAAAGTAATTATAAAGAGGAAATTAAAAAAAAACAATATGTTTAATAAATACAGATTAACAATGAAAAGATCAGGAGTTTTCAGATTACAGACTGGACACTGGCCTAGCATTTTTTATTATTATTTGATCAAAACGTGATTTCTTGGTTTAAAAAAAGTTTCCACTTTTTGCCTAGATACAATCTACCTGTTATGGTATTATTTCAGAAATATCTCTTAGGAATGGTTTTCCAAGAAAAACAAACAAACAAAAAAATCACTTTGCCAGACTTTTAAATTAAAATGATAGCTTGCTGCTCTTTGTTCCACTTCCCTGGCAAAACCTAAGCTCACAGAAGCAGTCAGTGGTGTGAACTATATTTATTTTGCATATTTTAGAACTATCATGTCAAAGGAGTGGTCAAGTGTGCAGGTGCAGATTATTACAACCACAAGACACTTGCCTTATGAATAGGCTAATAATTGGGCAGTAGAAAAAATTAGCACATTACAGTGATCATGAAGTAGAAATCTGGTGTTCAAAACAGCATGAAACAGGCATTTCTAGTGGCAAACTCATCCAAGAATAGTAAAAAAGGACTATTTTCCCCTCTGCTCTGATTTCTAAAAGCAGTATTTTATACCAAGTACCATAGCTGACTCTCCAAAGAGATATTTATGTTTCGGTGGAATTCCAGGGGCTTTTTTCTTGTTTTGTGATTAAAAGTTGTTGTTGAAGCATTTTCAAAATATTGTAATTAATTTAATTTGTCTACATGAATAGACTAGGTAGTGCAGCCAATTAAGACCCAGTACTTTGGCCCTAGGGCTTCAGTCTGAAACATTGTTTAGACAGGAACTAATGCAATTATCCTTATCTGAATGCTCTGAAGCAGATAGGAAGCAAATGCCAATTTGGTCTCTTTACATGGGCAAAGAGACACTTCTCAACACATAATCAAAGTGGAAACATTTCCAATTATCTATGCAGCCTAATTAAAAGTTCATTTAAAACAGCTATAAGGATCTTTACAGATGAACTTTATGAAACACTATTTTTACAGATAAAGTTGAGGACTCTCATAGAAATGTAATAAAATTATAACATTTTTATATAAATCTATTTTATCTTTTAAGTTCTTTTCTTGCAGCTTCTCAGACTTGCCACTTCTCTTTGGAAAAATCATTGTGAAAGCAATACTATCTTCTTTTTTTTATCCTATCACTTCGTTTAGCATGGCTGTTTCTAGACTACCATCTGAAAAGTTTTTAAGGTGCCTTTTATGTTCTGCAGCCTATGAAAATGTTCTGCATTGGCAGGAGGCTACAGCTTCATTTCTTCTTCCTTCTTTCCATAGCAGACTGCTCAAATCCAGCATATTTTTCCCAGATTTTTGGACTGACCCTTACAACCATGACATTACTACACTAGAATTCAAAAAACAGTTTTCCTTGTTGAGATATAAATAAATACAGGCTTCCAAATCTTACTTCATTTACAGGAACATGCGTAATCAGGAGCTGCAGCCTAGTTGTACACAAGTGTCAACTAGGAAAAGCCAAGAGCATCTTTGCTATACCCACCTCAGCTTTTACTGTATAAGTGATAATTTTGATGATTAATGCAAACAAGATTTTCCTTTTACTTCATCTCTTAGGTCTGAGCAGCCCCGAGGACCCCCAGTTTCTAAATCGATACATACTACTGTTCCATCTTCATCTTTTTTTGTGTGATGGAAGCACTAAGAAACTTTGGATTACTTTGGTTGATAGGAGGAGGAAGGGTAGTTATTACTGTTTTTCTATCAAATTAGACTTTGGTATGCTTTTGGTTTCCTCTGGACACCAATTTGAGAACACAAGCCAAGATACTTTCTTTTGTGCTTTTTTATTTGTTTGTTTGTTTGTTTTTCAGTGGATTCTACTTTCACTGCCTGCACCAGTAAGTTTACTTTACACAGAAAGAAACTGCAAAATTTGACTTTAACAGTTCCATTTGTCAAAAGCTGATTTTAAGAAATTATAGTATTCAGAGTGTAGCTAAAAGTGCCATTTCCTGCTCTTTCCTGAACTGTCTTCATTCTGTTCAATTGCTTTGACTGCTCTGATAAACTGAAGACATCTAGGGAAGTCAGAGATTGGACTCAAACCTCTTCAAAGCTTTTCTTTCTGCAGTTTTTCCTATTCAGCTTCTTTCCACTTGCATGGCCCATGCTTTTTCAGATTGAATGAATCTTAGTGGCTAAATACATGGCTATTGATGTTCATTGTTTATTACATCAGCCCTCTATCTGCAGGCCCTGCAGTAGAGAAGAACTTATCCCTTTTTGTTTCATCATAAATCGGGAAACATGTCTGTATTCACTCTTGTTCACTCTACTTTCTTGACCCTACAATATCTCAATCATTTTATTGGCACATTGTTATAGTTCCAAACAGAGGGGCTGTATATTTTATACTATAGGAGTATCAACATAATAAAAGAAAAAGACAGCTGCCAGTTTCAGAGCATACCTTTCTATCTGGGCTCTCATAATAGCATAAGAAAGAGCAACAGCTAGTCAAGGGACCTGACACAGGCACACTAATGAATTGTTCTACTAAGCACTACCAAAACTTTGGTGTTTCTGGGACTTCTGCAGAAGACAGCCTTGAACAATTCCAAGATAAAATATAGCAAGATAACTATGGCATTTAAGTGCTTTTACAGTTAGACAGCAATTCACCGGGAGTCTTTGGGGATCAGAGCTTCAGATGTCGGCTTATATTCTAAGTAAATTTAGGAGCACAGACACCAGTGCTCGAGAATTTAAATATCCATTTGTCATAGCTTTGGCTGAGATAGAGTTAATTTTCTTTGCAGAGGCTTGTATAATACTGTGTTTTGGATTTTTGATGAAAACAGTAGTGACAGGACACCAATGTTTTAGTTGTTGCAGAGCAGTGCTCACACAGAGCCAAGGCCTTTCCAGCTCCTCGTGCTGCCCTGCCAGCGAGGAGGCTGGGGGTGCACCAGGAGCCGGGAGGGGACAGAACCAGGACAGCTGGCCCAGACTGGCCAAAGGGATGTCCCACACCATGTGGTGTCATGCACAGCAATAACAGATGGAGGAAAGGAAAGGAAAGGAAAGGAAAGGAAAGGAAAGGAAAGGAAAGGAAAGGAAAAGGGAGAATGTTCAGAGTGAGGCGTTTGTCTTTCCAAGAAACCATTACACATGATGAGCCCTGCTCTCCTGGCAGTGGCTGAATGCCCGCCTGTCAGTGGGAAGTAGTGAATGGATTCCTTGTTGTGCTTTGCTTGTGTGTGCGGCTTTTGCTTTACTTAGTAAGCTGTCTTTATCTCAACCCATGAATTCTCGCACTTTTACCTTTCTGATTCTCTCCCCCATCCCACCTGGGGAGAGTGAGTGAGTGGCTGTGTGGTGCCGAGCTGCCTGCCAGGGTTAAACCACAACGCCATTGAAGAGTTAAGTCTGAAAAATCCTACAGCAGTTTTAGATTCTTTATTGTGGTGCTACATTTACAGCCATCTGAGCAACAATGTAAAAATAATGATCCTCTTTTGATGAACAGCTTAGGGTCTGAGTCCAAAAACAAACACATCTGGCTTGTACAATCAAGAACCTTTCCTGGCACAAGAAGAGACTAACTGCTAGATGATAAGCTCATGTTAATCAGAATGATCTCATTAAAATCAATAAAGATTGGCTACATTGCACCAATTTAAGATTTTTTGCTTATTGAATTTATTGTTATTCTTTCCATGCAATATGCAAAATTCACTAAACCATTTATAGGCTATTTCAATGGCTCTTTAGTTCAGCAGTTTAATGCTTGGAGTTTAAAGACTTACAGTGGCGATCTCCTCTTGGAAATTTCCCACTCATGAGTTATTATTTAGTATACAAGTGTTTTCTCTTAGCTACCGTTTAGGATCTCTTACAAGCAGTCTACTGATTCATCAGACTACAGGTTTGAAACAGAAGCTATAGTCATAAGGCTAGACTGACAAAATAGTTTTGATTAGAATACCTGTTTAACAAATGCAATAAAAAGTAGCAAAAATTAAAATTTTGTCCATCTGAGGTGTGATCCATAGGCACAGTCAGACTTAGTTTCCAGATTTTTTTTCTGTGCCAGTACATATTATTGTCCATCTTCAGCCCCTATAATAGTGGATTCTTTTCTCATTCTCTCTCTCTCTCTCTCTCTTTTGCAATAGATGAAGGGTCAGATTTGAAGTCCTGAGGCTATTTTAGTCAAGAAAGCCCCAACCCTATTTGGAATACTACGCCACAATGATAGATAGATTACCTGACATATGTTGTCTGTGCATTTATTGAACACCAGGTCCTACAAAAAATAAAATAAATTTTGTCATTAACAATGAAAATGCTTTAAGTCATAAAATGTCATGCAGGTCTGAATACCTTTATCATCTTCCTCTTGGACTCTCATTAATAGAACTGGTAGCACTTTATGGTGGATACTTTAAGTATGAAAGACCTAATATATTTTCTGTGCTGACTTAAAATAAGGTTATTTAAATCGATTTGGGCAGGGGGACAGTAATATTTTATTCTTTCCAATTATGCAGATCAAGATTTAAAAATTCATCTTCCTGGAAATATTTAACATTATATTTTCCTGCTAACTCTTGTAGCTTTTCTTTTCTCATTTAATTTTAATTTTCTGAGGAAAGAGTTAAACCTTCATTCAGTTAGCCAAAGGGAACTTCACTACAAGGTGACAGTGAGAGTTCTTAAGAACTGCTTGAAAGTCTGCTCAATTTTAATGCCCTGATGAAACTTTTTGTGAAATCTGAGATAATTTCTTTTTTCCTACCATTTTTCTTTTACAGGAATTTCTGTTATTTGTGGTAACTGAACCACTATTGATACTCCTTTAACTGACACAATCTCCACAACATCAACAACATCATCATCAACAACAAAAACAAAAGGAGGCACTGTTCCTTTTGAATGTCTTCCTGGCTGAGTATCCAGCCATAAGGATTTTAAATGAGATAGGATTGTAATCCTATCCTATTAGTGGAAAAATATGGAAAATGGTAGGTCTTGATGTTAAAAAGCTTCTTTATGGATATAATGTATTTTTGTCCTGTGGAAATAGATATGTAGACAGTCATGCCTACCATAAAATGAGTTTCTCTTCTCTGAGGCAGAAGTGCACCATTTGCCTTTCTTAAAAGAGTAATGTAGTACCTAAGACACATTGAAGTTTTTTTTCCAAAAAAGCCACAACATTACAGCTATGATAGAAATTGCACATTTATTCCTCCACAGACACATAGCTACCATTCAAATCCATCCCTGAAAAAGCAGGGGGACTAACACATCCCTAGATGTTTATACCCATACAACAACTGCTAGATTAGAAAACCCCACAAACCTGGGAAAAACCACCAACAGAATTTTGGACTTGTGTTTCAGATACTTAGCGCTCTCTATCTGGGTACTACTCCATCTGTTAGAGGTTACCAAGGCATGCTGTCTTTAACACAGACCTGGAGTGGCCAGAGGTCAGTCGTCATGAGGCCAGAATCGCTGGTTGTGTGGCTTCCCTGGGACTGAGTGGGAGGAGAAGGGAAATGTGATTGCTGAGATTCTGCCAAGCAGAAAGAAATCCTGCTGTACTGTATGGGATCACAAGGCTGAATTAGTTTTCATCTGTTTCCTGGATCAGGTGCTGGGACTGGAGAAGAAAAACATCATGGTTTCCACACTTTTCTCAGGTATGCTAAGCATAACTCAAGAGTATGTGAAGAGTGAGGCTGCAGTGCTGGCTGAAAATTGTAACATATTATTTGTCTTCATTCATCAGGAAAAAACAGCGAAACAAGCTACCAGGACATTACAGAATGGTTCTGAAAATGTTGCAGACCCATTGCTAGTCACACAAGACCTACAAAAAGATCAGATGATTATATGCACAGGCACCCAGAGCCAGATTTTCAGTTTGCCAGCCACTAGCAGTCCAACTGTAACTGAAATTATGGGTGCCCAGTACCCTTGCAAATTAGTTCCAGCTGTTTCTAGTTTGATATGCAAATATGAAGGCACCGAATACTGTGAGCATTTGGGCCGATAATTTAATGAGTCCTTCTTCCAGGAGCCTTGTAGATGTGGAAACTGTTCTTTCATATAATTTCTGAATATGCCCCCAAGAAAATTTTTAATCCTGTTGATGTCATTGTGAAAAGTGATTATATCACATCACATACAAATTAAAAAAGCAGATGAAATTTTTCTGTAATGTATAAAAAGCTGCTTTGTTATGGAGTTAAAGTCTTGTATTCTATCAAAGATCACATGCTGCTGTATGAATCATTTACACGTGTTTTCCTTGAATGGAGGTTGGGAAGTGCAGTACGAGTGCAGTGACCTCAGAAGAAGAATTTTCATGTTCAGTTAGACTTTTAAAATGTGTTATTTAAGTATGAGTCATTTTCATTGTCATGAATTCTCTACAAGCTGACCTGGGAAAGACTTGGGGCTCTATTTATCATAAATGTCAGGCACTCTTGCTAAGTATGCATCAAGCTACAATTTAATCTCAAAGCTATAACCAAGAATTGAAATCAGGGGAGTTCTAAATTCAAGACTTTTTATAAAGGTCTTGAGCAAGGTTTGAATAAGCAGATTCAGACATACACAGGGCAATTTCCATCAACTGAATGAGACAATTAGGAGGATGTCTTTAGCCATTGGATATAAATCTGAGAACACAGAGCTGTATGTGTAGGTAGGATTTTCAATGCCAGGACTGTGAACTGAATACTACTCCTAATAGGATATTTTACTGCCCAACTTGTCTCTCTCTTACTCTTGCCCTAATCTGATGCTTTCTTTGGCAATTCTGCTTCTCTTATATTGAATAATATCATTAATACTAAATAATACCATTTTCTTTAAAATGTTACAAGTTGGCACTGTTACACAAATGTAAAATTTCATCTCACCTCTTCAATATCATTCTGCTTTCTTAAAAATGGAATGTATGCTGGCTAATATTTATAACCTTAATGTTTGTTCATACCATAAGCTTCATGATAGCTGTTTGCCATCTAAAATGGCTTCTGAGATCCTGTGTTCCACCTAAACGGAACACCTGTCCTAGACCGCGACAACTCTATTTTTTTCAGATCTCTTCTAAATGATGTTAAGCAGTATCAAGAGTGTCATATTCTGCTGTCAAATTGATATGGGATGCTGCCTTTAAAGCCAATAAGTAACCTACATCAGTATGCATATAAAGCATGTGAAGACTTTATCAAGACTACAGTGGCACTGAAACCAAAACTGCCTTTTGAATATAACCGTGCAAGTTAATGATTTTTTTATAATCCGTTATCTACTGCATATATTTCTCACACATGTCCCAGAAGATTAATATGGAGATGTAAAATAAATTACATTCTAAACTTTGGTTGTGTTTTTGTTTTTTTGTTTTGTTTTTTTTTTTTTGCTTGTTTTTTTTTTTTTTTTTGTTTTTTTTTTTTTTTTTGTTTGTTTTTTTAATTTGTAATGCAGTCTTTTTTGGCAGATGGTTCGTTCTAGTTCCTTTCATGTTCATACTCTGTTATGTTTGTAAGAGACCCAGCTGCCAATTGATCATATTTCACTGCTGAATCTATAATGTGTGATATAATTGCTCATTATGTGCTTTGGAATAAACTTGAAGAACTATCAACATAGTTATTTCTAACTCCAAACAAATTAAAGAGATAGTCATCTTTAATATCTATAGTTGTCTGCTGACATGTAATTATTTTAAAAATCTGCTTTGTGTGATAGATTCTTGTATTCTATTAGACCTTGATTCTGAAAAGCATTGTATTCAAGAAGAGCATTGAGAAATATACTCTGTTTTAAGCTTATTGTTAAGCCTTAAGCACCTGTTTTCCTGTATTGGGACCTTTGGTGATGCATCATAGTCTCAGTTTCTGAAAGAGTATTTTTTTTATTATTAACCATACTCTACAGTCAGAGGTGTCTGATTGTAATACACAGTGTACCACTGATCTACAAAGCATTACTGGTTGTCATCAGAAAGTCACTAAATGCTAACTTTCTTCTTCCAAAGCTGCTGAAGGGCAACAAGAATGTACTACTTTCCTCACTAAACATTATTACTCTTTTCAGTAAAGTGTATGGTATATCACACTGCATACAATGACTGCAGGAGTCATTATTAATGTTTCATGGAATTATATGGGCAGAGGATCTTGTCCGAAAGTCATAATATTATAGCTGTGATCTGTTGTTACCTGCAATACCTCCGATAGTTTTAGAGACTGCAGTAAAAGAAGTGTTGTATTTCCTAGTTAACTCTATAGTAGTTATGTATATGTGGGAATTTTAACCATGAATTCACAAAGCTCTTCCCTTTAATTTCTGAAATTATAATGAGCATGTCAGATTATTTTGCTTCTGCTGATGTCACGTCAGAAAGACTGTACCTTATCTTCTATCTTGTGAACATGACGCTACTGCCCTGGAAACGCTAAACTAATTTCTTGAGATGGCTAGGGGCCTAATTCAACTTCCATCATTTTTTTTTTTTTTTTTTTTTTGAGTATTCTCCATTGAACACACTTGAAAAAGGCTTTCTGCCTGGGATTCAAGTGTAACACTGAATTCAAGACTGAATGCATTAATCATGACTTGTTTTAGCTGCTTCTGAAATTAAAAGGATCTGTCAATCATCCCTGCAATTTCAAAGATATTTCAATATACTTTTAAAGATAAGAGAACACACACTTGTGAATCTGGCTTCTTTGTGAGCTTTATTTTTCCTGACAAGAAAAATTCATAATGTTTAGGATTTCTCTTCATGCAAGCAAGACTCATTAGGGCTAAAAGACATAACACTGGTATAAAGATAATAGTCAGGCTAACATTGACATTAACTGCTAATACCGAGGGAGTCAGTTAAGATTAATTGGTCTACTAAAAGACTTCTGTACCTTGATAACATATATTTAGGGACTTTTAAAGAATGTCCATCCTTGATATTAAAACAAGATATGGGCTAGGTTATGTTCATAAAAGCTTCAAGTGTATCAGCTAGTCCTTTTAGGTTAGCTAATCAAAAATGAGAACTCCATACCAAATGCTCCAAAGTATTTATTGAAAAACTCGTGTCTTATATTGCCCCTTTTCCATTGCTTTGTGAATCTGCTCAGAAAAAGCAATCCGGTATAGTTAATAAGGGACATTTCCTGATCACTCATTCTTGATTGCTTCAAACAGTTAACTGCAAATTTCCATCCAACTTTTCAATATTTATGCCTTCTTCTGAATAGGTCAAAGCAATGGGATCCCCTATAGACAATATTAAATATTAATATTACATTACTTTTGACATTACATTGCTTTTCCTCAGCAGTCCTACAGTATTCACTTTTGTGTCAGTCCTGACGCAAAAGCTGTTCCAATGCATGGACAAGAGGAAAATAGATTTCATCATATTGAAATTGAGATCTTGTATTTGAATTTTCTCCTGATTGTTTTTTCTTTATGAGAAAAATTTCAGCTGGGTTACTTTGTATTTCTTCAATCTATTTGTTAAATTCACCTCGTTTTATCTTCAGACTGTCAGACCTATAGGACTAGATGAATTTAGACCATTTTAGAACTTAGCACAAAGAGTCCATAGAATCACAGAATCATAGAACCATAGAATCATAGAATGGCTTGGGTTGGAAGATGACCTTAAAGATCATCTAGTTCCACCCCCCCTGCCATAGGCAGGGATGCCACCCACTAGATCAGGTTGCCCAGGGCCTCATCCAGCCTGGCCTGGAACACCACCAGGGATGGGGCATCCACAACCTCTCTGGACAACCTGTTCCAGTGCCTCACCACTTTCTGAGTAAAGCATTTCTTCCTTATATCTAATCTAAATCTATCCTCTTAGTTTAAAACCATTGCCCCTTGTCCTATCATTATCTACCTAAGTAAAGTTTCCCTCTCCATCCTTTTTATAAGCCTCCTTTAAATATTGAAAGGCCACACTGAGGTCTCCCCGGAGCCTTCTCTTCTCCAGGCTGAACATCCCCAACTCCCTCAGCCTTTCTTCATAGGAGAGGTGCTCCAGCCCTCTGATCATCTTTGTGGCCCTCCTCTGGACCCCTTCTAACAGGCCCACATCTTTCTTGTGCTGGGGGCCCCAGACCTGGCTGCAGCACTCCAGGTGGGGCCTCACAAGGGCAGAGCAGAAAGGGACAATCACCTCCCTTGACCTGCTGGCCACACCTCTGTTGATGCAGCCCAGGACACAGTTGGCCTTCTGGGCTCATGTTGAGCTTTTCATCCACCAGAACCCCCAGGTCCTTCTCTGCAGGACTGCTCTCAATGAGTTCTTCACCCAGTCTGTACTTGTATCTGGGATTGCTCTGACCCAGGTGCAGCACCTTGGACTTGGACTTGTTGAACCTCATTCGGTTCATGTGGGCCCACTTCTCAAGTTTATCCAGGTCCCTTTGAATGGCATCCCTTCCTTCTGTTGTATCAACTGCACCACTCGGCTTGGTGTCGTCTGCAAACTTGCTGAGGGTGCACTCAATCCCATCACCTATGTCATTGATAAAGATACTGAAAAGCACCGTTCCCAAGACAGACCCCTGAGGGACACTGATCGTTGCCAGACTCTACCTAGACATAAAACCATTGACCACTACTCCCTGGGTGCGGCCATTGAGCCAATTCCTTATCCACCAAATGGTCCATCCTTCACATCCATATCTTTCCAATTTATTTTTCCATAAGCCTTGATAATCCATAAACCTTGGCTGTATAATAATTTTTGGTACTCTTCCTCCTGTTAATAAGGGATAAAATCATATGCATATACAATATATGAATATTCAGAAAGCAATACATCTTGATTAGTACTACTTATTGTAGTTGTGAGATTTTGAATAAATTGATCTTGTGTACCTCTTTTGGGCATCACAGTGGGCTATATAAACTCACAAATAGATCATTATCTAACATCTAGGTGTGATAAAGGAACAGAAAATGAGCTATTTAGGATTTTGCAAGTCTGCTTTAAGAGATAAAGGACTCTCATTTATGTTGCAAAGTTGTATATTTCTTCCTGTGCACATGAGACTAAAATGTTGGCACAAGTAGATGGAAAGTAAATTTCTAGAAGTAGTTCCACCTTCTTAATGGCTCAATCAATATCAGAAGCATATCACAGCAACAAAGGAAATTCAAGCAGGAAAAGTTAACTAAAATTCTGGTAGAGTTAATCTTGCATTAGAGAGGATAAATTCTTCCATTTGTCTCTTCCAGAGAATTCAGTGAACTTCTTAACATCAGATTGAAGTAGGAAGGCAAGAATACAGTAGCAAAGTATAGGGTAATTTAATATGAGTATATAATTATTGAATTATAGGATTTCCATTTACAAAAAATACAGTCCTTATACGGGTAGTCATCTATATTATTTTCCTGAGAAATAAAATATATTTTAGAAGGTTAGAATCATAGAATCATAGAACATCCTGAGTTGCAAGTGACCCACAAGGATCATCGAGTCCAGCTCTTGGTTCCACACAGGACCACCCAAAAACCAGACCATATGTCTGAGAGCATTGTGCAAACGTTTCTTGAACTCCGGCAGGCTCGGTGCTGTGACCACTTCCCTGGGGAGCCTGTTCCAGTGCCCGACCACCTCTCGGTGAAGAACCTTTTCCTAACACCCAGCCTGACCCTCCCCTGTCACAGCTCCATGCCGTTCCCTCGGGTCCTGTCGCTGTCCCCAGAGAGCAGAGATCAGCGCCTGCCCCTCCGCTCCCCTCGTGAGGAAGCTGCAGGCCGCCATGAGGCCTCCCCTCAGCCTCCTCTTCTCTGGGCTGAACAAACTGATTGACTTCAGCCACTCCTCATATGTCTTCACCTCTGGAGCCTTCAACATCTTTGTAGCCCTGTTCTTTTGCACTGACCGTCCTCCTCAATTTCAAAAAAATAAAGGTTTCAAAGCAACTTCCTTTTGAACATCCAAGGTAACATTCAGAAAAAAATACATAGAGTTGGGGATCTGGCAACTATTTTGGTTCTTAGTTATTTCCAGAGGTCAAAGCCCAGGACATGCATGTAATTACAAGAAAATTTAAGCAGCCAGTGATTATAATTGTGTATGCAAATAAGTGTTTTGCATATGCAAGCACACAGATATCTTTAAGCAGTTGAGATAGAAACAGTATTTTAGTTATATCAGGTAGTTTGTCAGGACTTAATAGATAGAAAGAACCATATTTTACTATTTGTGAGAGATAAGTACCTACCTGGAGCACTGCTGCTGTATGCATTGCATTTATCTCACTGTAGTCCAACACTGTGAGCTTTTGCCTGTTTGATTAAGCTGTCTCAAGTGAAAAGCATTTTCATCGAGAACCGTGGCCTATATTTTTCCCATACGTATTCCCCAAATATATATATATATATATGAATATAGCTATAAATAAAATGTTAAATGTAAGAATTGCCAAGTGAAATATGACCTTTCGTGGTCTTTGATGCAAAGAATGAAACTATGATTCATTCAAGCTTACCCTTCATAGTTTTTAGTGCCTCTAGTTTTATATGTACAAGTATGGTCAGAATTAAGTTACATATCTCATATGCTGACATCAGTTGATCTCACTCATGACCATTAATGCTGAAAGAGTGACTGTGTTTTTAAACTTCAATACAGAACGTATAAAATTCTTCGGCTCAAAAATTTCTGGGTTATCAACATGGACCAGGATGCTAAACCAGAATGAACCACAAACTGTTAGTTTAAGCCAGTCACTGTGCTAGTATATGCAGAAACTTGTGAACCTGGGATTCTGAAATTCTTACTAAGTGACAGTGGAGCAAAAAATATAATATAGCTAATCAAATCAGTGTTGAAATGATTTTTGTATGTCTTTGCTGAGGGTTAACCTCAGTAGGCAGCTAAGCCCCACACAACAGCTCACTCACTCCCCCCACAGTGGGATGAGGGAAAGAATCAGAAAGGTGAAAGTGAGAAAACTCATAGGTTGAGGTAAAGACAGTTTACTAGGTACAGCAAAAGTTGCATGTGCAAGCAAAACAAAACAAATAATACATTCACTACTTCCCATTGGCAGGCAGATGTTCAGCCATTTACATGAAAGCGGGGCTCACTTTGTGTAGTGATTTTATGGGAAGACAAAAAACGTAACTCTGAACGTCCCTCCCGTTCTCTTTCTTTCATCTTTTACTGTTAAGCATAACATCATATGGTATGGAATAACCCTTTGGCCAGCCTGGGCCAGCTGCCCTGGCTGTGTCCTTTCCCAGCTCCTGGTGCATCCCCAGCCTCCTCACGGGCAGGGCAGCATGAGGAGCTAAAAAGGCCTTGGCTCTGTGTGAGCACTGCTCTGCAACAACTAAAACATCCGTGTGTTATCAGGACTGTTTCAGTCACAAATCCAAAGCATAGCATCATACGAGCTACTATGAAGAAAATTAACTCTGACCCAGCCAAAACCAGTACAGTCTCAAAAACATCCTAAAGTCATATATGAAAGACTAGATTTTTTTAATACTGGAGTTTGAAATTCAATCTATATTAATATATCACAACTCCAAGGAAAACTGCTATGATATATTCCAATCAGGCGCTCTGTTGCAGGAGTATTTTTCTTCTCACAGAGAAACAATCTTGTAGAAAGCTGTTTGTCCCTCAGCTGTTAAGCCCATTCCAAGACATAATAAAGGCTTTCTATAAATGCGTCTATCATAGGATGCAGGATATATAGCACAAAATATTATATTTAAGGGCGTTGAGGGGAGAAGAGTGACATTCCTTAAGAATGTGAAGCGTTATCTATTCCTCAAGAATGAAGGATATTGAAAGAATATGAGCACATGAACAATATGCAGATATTAACATAATTAAGAGTAGATATCTGTTTAAATGAGGGTAAGGGTAAGGAAAATAGTGTGGTAGATAAATGTATACCAGGACTGTTTCTAATTGGCAAAGGTCACTAGTACTACTTAAAAATTCCTTTGGCTGTAGTGAAATTATTACTTACCCTGTGTCTGTAGTTTGTCTTGATACTACTTGTGAGCGTCCACAGTGCACAAGGAGCTATGGAGAAATTTAATAATATCACAAGGGGACCAAAATCCCCGATTTGGGAGTTGAAGGGCTATACTGAACAGTATAGCTCACCTCCCCAGGAAGGATAAAGTCCTGAATCCTGCAGTGTGCCCCATGGTCCTCAACTGAGAAACAACTGCCAGAATCACAACAGACAGCCTAATGAGGAGGGAGCATAAGGCAATGGCAAACGAAGAATTGAGAACAACAACGTGTATCTGAAATCCTATGTAACCCTGGCTATAGACTTTCCTCTCACTGCATGCTCACTTCCTTCATGACTTTGAGTTGTATATGTAGGCATTCTTTTCAAGTCAGATCAGGGACCAGTCTATTCTTTTAAAAGGCCATGACTGAATAAGGTGTTCTTGTCCTCTGACCTTGTGCTCTGACTGCCCTGTCTTATAACAGAGTACTAGCTAAAATCCTCTACTATGTAGCAGTCTTATGCCTTCGTGGCACTTAGTCTTCATGGCACAAGGTTTTCTATGAGAAATGCATAAAAGACAAAGAATCAAGGAAAAATAATGAGTTCCTACTGAAGTGAGCATATAGTTAATGAGACTAGTATCTAAGAGAAGGCAAAGTAAAATAGCTCTCCTGTCATATTAAAAGCATTAGAAAAAGAGCTGAAAGAAGCTGAAATATGCATTAAAACTGAAATATGTTTTTAAGCAAATGTCATAACTATTGAGCTATAGAAACCTGATGTAAAATATTGCTACTGTGATGTCACAGATGCTCCAGGGGAGGACGAGGAGTAGAATTTTTCATGTTTGAGGGTCTTTAATGAAAAAAATAAAAAAAGATGACAGGTTTGATGAAAGCTGAGTAGGCTTTTTGAGCACCAGAATCTTGGACTACAAGATAGGCAAAATCATCCTAGCTGCAGTAATCTCTGAAGTGTATTTAGGCATAATGTTATTTCAGGTTTAAAGTTCAAGTGCTTCCAACTTTCTCTCTAATAGTAAAATTACTGAAGGCATTAGTCATTTTGAAAGCAAATTAGACAAGACAGAAAAAACAGAGGGCTAGATTAATGAAGAAGACTCAATGATTTCTGACCTGTTAAAAGACATTTACCTTGCACAAGATTTTTCCTATATTTGTTTTTTAGTTATGTCATTATGCAAATGCTTTTCACTTGTGTCTATAAATAGTTGGTGAAACTGGAACTCGTGCTTACAGATCAGAGAACTTAAATATATCTGACCTTAAGAACCACGACAGAGTTGAATTTGCACTTGGTTTGGTAATGCCATATGGAAACACAGAAGACTTGAGAGAAGCATAATGAGCATCCTTGTGACAAGCATGGGAAATAGAAATGCAACTTGACAACTGTAGCACTACCAAAGGCAGCTGATGCTGTGGAAGGAATTTGACTCATGGAATTTGACTGGCTAAGGAGGAGATGAAACTTTACTGAAATCCAGCAAATTTTATCAAAATTTTATCTGCACCTGAAGTCTCAGCATCATTATATCAGCTGGGTACTACTGCAGTACAACTCAGAATCAATAGTCCAGTAGTCACAACTGGACACAATGTCTTTACATACGCTATAAGGCCACACTGTCATAATCTTTTTGACAGCTTTTTTCATAAAGGCTATATGCCAAAGACATTGGAGAGCATAATAATTGAATTGAACATAAAAAATTGAATTCTAGCCATAGAAGAAACAAATCAGAATGTATCAGAATGTATCTCCAAGCAATTCACAGACAAAAATGGAAAACTGATTAAGAGGTACGAAAAAAAAAAGCACAGTAGAAGGACATAAAAAAACTTGTATACAAGAAGACATGCCCATGGCAACAGCCTAAGATTTTAACATTTAAACTACAAAATAGACTATTGAGGGAATCCATGTGAAAGAGCAAAATGCTCCATTTCTGAAGCTCTGCAGGTGATGGTGGTTTGTTTTCGAACAGATCTGACTAACCACATTTGATCTGCAGCTGATGATGTTCTTGAAACATTCTAAAATTCTATATATTTCCTTTTAGAATTAGCTTTAGAATACATTATGACATCCTAAAAGCTATTTTTAAAAGTTAATTCTAAATTATTTGAAAAAGTTTAGAGAGTAATAGAAAAGACAGAGAGGATGGAAACTGGCTTTTTTAATAGAACATGTAATTTGCAACATTTAGAAAGCAGTGAAGGGCTCAGCTCAAAAATATGAATAAACAAAAACAAAGCCCAAACCAAACTAAAATAAAAAAGAAGTAAAATTAAATGTGAAAACAAGCAAAATATGACAGTGAGACAAGATGAATATAGAATTAAATGATAATTTATTTCTACAATTAAAGAGTTTTCCCATGAAACTTTCCACCTATCTGCATAGCAACTGAACATAAACACATCCCTCATCCCAAAAATGCACTCCAGTGGGAAAAAAAAGAAAAAAAAAAAAGCCGATTTCTTTAAAGAGCTCACCAAGTCAGGAAGAAACTCACTTTGGAGAGCACATCTTGCATTTGGGGAATAATGCCATGTTGTGTTGTGTTTATTTCAGAAAATACATTTGTGTTGACTCATTTATGTGACAAGCATTGCTAGAGGCTGGTGTTGTTCTGACTTTTATAACTATCCAACCTAGTTACCTAATGAATTGAAAAAAAAACCTTCCAAAACCAACAGACTTTGACTCTAATAACTGGGCAAGAGAAAGCAACATCAAGCAAGTTATTCATAATATGCTGTTTAACTACATGTATTGAACAGTTGAACAATAACTAAAAAAATACAGGGTCATTCAAAAATAAATGTCAAAATTTGACCACTGAAGAAGCTACAGCAACTCATTCTGCTGCAGTTTCTACAGTGGGTCTGTTTAAACTTAGGAACACTCGCAATCATATCTGAATGCCCCCTAATTCTGTTTCCCTGAATAAGTCGTTTGAAGCACCCTCTTAAGCATACCACATAGAATCATAGACTCATTTAGGTTGGAAAAGACCTTCAAGATCATGAAGTCCAATCACATCGTGTTCTAGTTCATGTGCTTGTACCTCTTTCTTACTGTAACTAAAGTGTAAGCATGAAGGGAGAAGTGGTGGGAGTTGAAGAGGATGTAGGGTTTTGTATATGGTTTTAGGCCTAAGGTGAAGTTGAGATATAACCAGGGTACAGCTCTGCCTCCTGGAATCTGATACATATTTTCTTATCCAGCAATATAGGTATAACAGTTATGATTTGATAGATTTGTTTAAGCATGTACTTAAAATTTTGCATTATAAAGGTGTGAATTTTGAAACTACACGTAACAGCTCATTCCATGTATACAACCACTGGAAAGTAAACCAGGAAAGTTTCCTTAGTGAAAACTTCACTTTTTGGTATGCATTTGAATAAACATTTTTATTGTGAGAAGGATGGTTTTCCTGTAGTCTATACACTATATTTCAAGAGGAAAAAAAAAAAAATTTTTTTTTTCCTCGCTATACATGTTAATCAGGTTTATTTTTAAATCTTTATTTCAGTTTGGCATGAGTTTAATAGAGTTGGCTTGAAATCATTATTTTGTAGACACTCTGATGTAAAAGTTTTTACATTTTCAAAATATGTTTAAACAGTAAGTTTATAATGGTACATTTAAAAAAACATCAAAAGTCTATTTTTTACTAAGTGTTATCTATTAAAGGCATTTTCATGACAAATGCTTTCATGGGATTTTTTTTCTTTCATTCTTGTTTGAAACTTAGTAACAGTGAGCTAAATAGTTCGACAGTAAATTCATGTGTCTGATATGAGCAAGTTATTAGCCTCCCCTCTGAGAGAGAATTGGAATTTACTTAAAGAAGGCTTATCAGCTTTTCAGAGTAACACAGACATTTGACTTTCAGACATTTGTACAAAACTTATCAACCCATCATGTAACATGATGTCTCTCAAGAAGATAATTGCTCAGAAATTTCTAAGAAAATTATGTTCAACAAATCAAGAGAATGTTGACAATGTTAATTCTTATAAATGGTTGTATCAGTGATTTTGCATTTTGTACTAGAAATATTAGAGAAACACCAGGATGCTGATGGATAGTTTGCTAGAAAATCTTTATTATTAATTCATAATATAAAACTAATATTTTTTGTAACTTGAGTAGAAAATTAGAACTTTTTTCCTATTCTACCCTTTTCAATAATCTTTTCTTTCCCTTTTCCCGATTATTCCTCAGTTCTCCCTGTCTTAATATTGTCTCAGTCTTGTAAGTGGTTCTTAATGAGTTTATTAAGTTTCTGTCCAAATATACTTAGGCCTTGATGAATTTTCATTTATAGGATTGCATTTGTATTTACACAAACATAATATACTCTATGTATTCTATATATTCTGCTTAGAGAAGATATCTTACCACCACAAATTAAAGTAAAATTATTAAATAGTTCTTCAGTAATGAAAAAAAAAATACCATAGAAGATTCTCTTATACAATAAGATACATGCAGAGACCTACATCTTTCTCAGTATGTCAGCTTCTTTGGACAGTATTTTCAGCATATCAGGTCATTGACAACGTAACTTTCAGCCTTGTGTATTAGTTGTATTTTGGAAGGCCACATATTCAAGGAACTTTTTGTGTCACTGTAAGGTTCTTTAGGAGGAAAACCCAGGCACATAAAGATGATCCAACCTCACTTTGTGAAACTTGCTTTAGAACACTTGGTAACCTTCACAGGCATTCAGAGGGGAACACCACTAACCAGAGTAACATTGGAGCTTTTCAAATAATATTTTTGGACAACTCTTATACAAGTATTCTGAGTCTCTAATGTCTTCAAGCAATTTTAATGCTGCCCGCTAATATGTTTTCTGCCTTTTTGGTTGCCTCTTCAGTTTCTTTTTAATATGAGTTTCCATTTCAATAGAATTCCCCTTTTAGAAATTAAACACATTTTACGTTATGGAAGAAAATATTATATTAGGAAGTCATAATGATAGCTCACTGAACAGGTATATCCAGATACAAAAGTACATACTTTATTGATTCGGTACTCCTGTTTTTTTTTCCTCTGATTTAGCTATGTAGGTCAATATGGAGAGTTGGTTTTCAACAATATTTTTTTTCTGGGACAGATGACTATCCTCCCCTCATGTCAAAGATCAGTGACATATCTGAAAGGTTAAATCCCAAGGTGTTTCAAAGCACCAGAAGGACCTTTAAAGTTAAGGAAATTTCTTATGTCTAAACCTTGATCTACTCAGATTATTTAATTAGATTTGGGGACATTCTCACAAGAGACAATTCTGAGGTCAGGAGAGGGAGACCTGTCCCATACATTTTTAGCAGACTATTAACCTGTATAGATTGTTATGGACAGTTGTGCTGTGATATTTCCATTGAACAAAAACTCTGTAAAGACACCAGATATCTCAGGAAGGACTTCAATACCATAGTTTAATCTTCTTGCAAAAGAAATGAAAAATCAGGGATTTTTAAGGGAGCAGGATAATTATAATGTTGCTATGGTCAAAATCTTGCATACTGTGTGAAACAGAAGGTTCAAATTCTCTAGCAAGATTAATTCATCCTGCACTTCTCTGGCACAGTCAGCTGAAAATTTTCAGAAGTTTTATTTAAAATAAAAAGTAACTTTTTATTAATACTGCATGACTGGAAAAATTCCAACTTCTTAATAACAAGGCAGAGGCTCTAATGGATAAGAATGGGAAATTCACAAAATACCTAATTGTTATAAAATAGCTGATAAGTAAGTATTCACTTTTAGTTGTCCTGTCTATGCTTCAGATGTACCAGTTCCAGTCCTGAACTTCTTTAAGGTAGATTTACATGATCTCTTCTAAGGTGCAAAAGACAAAGTTCACCTTGTTTTAAGTTTTTAAGATTATGTTTATAATCATTATGAAACAAGAAATAGCAACTGTGACAAACTATGAAGAAGAAATACATAGTCCCACCCATTTCTGTCAAAAAGATATCGTCTATTCCTTTTGCGTAAGTGATTGCACAGGTACAAAAGAACAAGGAAGCCCTGAAATTTTCTCTATGCATGGTTCCCCTGACATTATGCTCTCTCCTGCATATCCATCATTGATTATCAGCATCTCCAAGCTGGTTGTTTTTAACTGACCTGGGGCGGATATTTGTAGGTTCTTCTGCCAATAAACTGTAAGGAAAAATAGACAAGAAAGAACAAACTTCAGAAGCTCCTGTTAATCCTTTCAAAACTCCTACTTCATTTGCTACAAATAAAGAATGGGTAAAGCATTGTAGTTTCAAAGCATTGTAGCAGGGACCTGACAGGGCCTACATGACATTTATGTCAATTACTTAGTTTGTATTGCTCACCAGTCTTTCAGTTTTTGCTGCTTCTCCTTGATCTAAGAGCGCAGCAGACGTTAACGTGGGCTGTGTTCTGAGAAGATACAATGTGAAGTTCAAGCTGCTTGCTGATATGCCACAGTCATTTCAGTTCTGATGAACTGAAATCTCGGTTCTCAGCTAACTCAATCAATAACTTATGAAGGAAATTGATTATGATGTACCAGGTGTGGACTGCAAACATTATTATATGCACACACATGAATAACAAAGAAGCTTGGTCAGTTAGGCATGCCTGCTAATTCTAAACAGAGTGCTATTCAGATCATACTTTTCTGAAATCTTAAGCATTTTGCATTTTCTGAATACTAAGGCTTTATCATTTTTATAATATTTATTTACTAAAGTGATCTAACTCTCTGCAGTGAGTTTTTCAGTTTGTTTTAAGGCCCTACTAGTTTTATCTTACTAGTTTTATCTAGGAAAAGAATTCCTGGTATCCCCTAAGTTTCGAGAAGGGGAAAAGAAATTATACACTTCAGTATTTATATGGTCTTAATTATCACAGTACCTCAATGCCTTGCCTTCTTTAATAGATTTAGCCTATAACACATCTCAAAATCCAGAATAACTTTTTTACTAATAGGGTAATATAAGTGACTAGCCTTAAGTCACATAAGAAAGCTGTCACTGAATAGTTAACTGTATTTGACCAGGCAACCTCAGGCAAACATGTGAAACATCAGACTAGTCTCTGCCTCTGGAAGAAAAAAAAAAGATGGGTATTTTCATAACATATTTTAATCTTACAATGCCTAATGTGATTATTCCGACTCATATGAGACATTCCCTTAATAAGTGGCTAAGGATCATGATGTTGAAAAATTGTTAATTCATCTGAGAAAGTCAAAATACAACTTCTGTCAATCTGTCTTGACCTACGGTAAAAGACCAGTGTCTCACAGGCTGATGTGATGAATGCAGAAGGCATATTGCAACACCAAGATGTTCTAAATGATTTAAATATAGCAGAGAAGAAAAATAACAAAGCTGGACCACAGTTACACTTGTTCCTACAGTTTGCAATGTCATATTGTAAATAAGTCACTGTATGAACACTAACTAGATATATAAATTCAAAAACATTTTTTTTTTTTTTGGAACGGAAAAACTCTTAAGTGCCAAAATACATTTTGAACTGAGATTCTATACTCCAATCTGTTCTTTAAACTGATATTAGTTGTAGACTTATGCCCTGAAAGTAATGAACAAATAGAGAAGTGAAGGGTTACCCACTAATAATAGCATGCACATATTACATTGCCAGGCTCTGATTTTAGGTACAATACTAAGAAAATCCGAGTTAATCACTGGGAGCTGTATGACAGCCTCCTAGTACCACATGCCCAAAACTTAAGAAGTATTCTTCTGTGGGTTTAAAACTTAAAAGTACATGTTTATACATGGGATGGAACACCTTTCCTGGCTGTTGATGGCAAATTGGGATTACTAGGGTGTTTTTTACAGGATAAGATTTTTTTCCCCACTAAGCTATGTATAGATTAATTTAAATTCCTCCTACCTTCCCCTCTTGAAATGAAAAAAAAAGAAAAAGATAAAAATGAAACAAAAAAATTTAACCTTGAAATATTTGGAGAAACTGGTGTAATACAAAATTATGATTCACAGGACACATAGCTTCATTGTCCATGTTACCAATATGAAAACTCTTCAGATGACAACTCTGTAATGCTGAAAAAAAATGACAGTTCTGACTTAGAGCTGCACAATATTCAAAACATTAATAAACCACCTAAACAGACAATTAACTCACCGCTGGGAAAAAAAAACTAGAAATGAAATGTCCGATTGGTACAATTCCCTTAGCACAACCTTCTCCTTAACGGATTCTCGCTACAGAAAGATATGGAAAATTACTTCTGAGTCATACATAATAGAAAACCAAGGGTCACAAACTGAAAGAAGAAAATATAAGTCACAACATGCAATGGAAGCCATGAAATGAATGACAGTACAATTAACATGACAGAGAGAAGATGGAAACTTGTCAGAAATTGCTGTATGGCTGTTCAAATTTGATAATAGTGTGGAATTGATTTCTTCACACTATCTATTAGAAAAAGATTTCAATCAAAAAGTGAGGGAGCGAAACATGAGTGTGTATGCACTTATCCATGTGCGTGCCTGTGTGCGAGTCCTTCTATGGAGGCTGATAACACAGGAAGGAGCTCACCAAAGCTGTTAGATCATGAAGACGATGAAAAAGTGTTCTACTGCTGAGACTGTGAGAAACAGTAAGTGCAGGAATGCAGGAATGCTAACTTTGGACTAGTTTTTGGCTGTTGGAAAATGGTTTCTAATGTGATTATAAAGAAGTTCAACAACTATTCCAGAGTCAACAGGAGATGAAGGGTCTTTGGGCATTGGGAAGTTTGGCTGGGGAGAGATGTATCAGTAGCAATTCACTTCTGGGACTGCTGTGAAGAAACTGGGCCTAACAGATCCCATAAGATGGAGATGGGAAGTTGCTTTTGCCTCTGCTATGAATCTGACTGAAGATGCTAGCTACCTGCTGAAAAAAAAAAAAACCCTCTCTCACAAAAGAAATTAAGTTGCTGTACTTTCCATTGTAAAAAGTGCTATTTCTAGCCCTCAGTGCCTACTGGAAGCCTTTGGGGAAATAGAGAGCAAAACCCCTTAACTGAGCGACTGCAGACATTTGATTCAACATCTCTACTGAAGTTTCATCAGGGTAGGCACAAGTATTAAAAGAAAGGAAAAAAAAATATTGTTTCAAGAATCAGTCAGTATGAAATGAACTTCTACACCCTTCAATCTCAATCAGTTCATACAGACTATGCCAGAGCAAATTTCACTGGAGTAAAACTCACTTGCTCATTATACAGCTTGCAAAGGGAATGAGAAAGGGAACGAATATTTCACATTGGGACTAGCTGCGATACTGAATGTATTCAGCAAGAATCAACTTCTTGTGATTGTCTAATCTGTACCAGGTCAGCTACTAGACAGAAAACAACATATTGTCTGAGAGTTTCTGGTAACTGAAAGAAAGTGATAAAGAAAATGACTACTCATTAGATCAGAAAATATTGAGTGCACTAGTTCTTTGCTGAATTCCCTGCTTAATGCTCTGAATTGAAGAAGAGGGAAAATGGGAAAGAAATGAATGTATGATTTCATATGTATTTATCCTTTGAAACTTGGGGCAAGGAGGTTTACTGCTTTCCCATAATAACTGAAGGCACATATATATTCCAGATTTCAAAAACTGTCCTAATTTGTGGTTAGAGAGAATAAGGATTGGAATAAGAATTGCAAAGAAAGAGATACCACCTGACATCATCTAGCTATCATCCATTTTGTCCTAAAGATGGTGTGTATGACAACAAAATTTGCTTAAAAGCTCCCAGAAACAACTAATTTGATATAATTAAGCAGTTTATATTTATTTAAAAAAAAAAAAAGAAAAAGAAAAGAAAAGCAGAAAGAAACAAGACACTCCTTATATTAAGAGGCAAAAATAAGGGTCAGGTTAGAACAACACTTTTGAATTTGACTCAGTACCATCTTAACACCAGCTTGTTTTTTCCAGTGCTCACTTTCAATTCATTGTAGGTTTGGTTTTCTTTGTTCATTTATGGAGCAAAAAAGGCATGTTATGCTTTGCTGTGAATTATTAGGCTCAGAAGGTATAGTTCAGCTCCACCTAAATGGCACCATGTTTCAACAAATGAAATAAATTTCTGTTTTTTCTTTCTGTTCAGGAAGACAGTAAGAAGCTCCTGCATTTCTTCCTTACACTTTCTGAAGCAGGTGGCATGCTCATGGTTTGTTGCTGCATTTACTCATTTTAAATTTTGCAGAAAATACATCCTTTGCACTTAAAGAAATGTTAACAGAAAACATCTAGTACATTTGTTGCTGGTTTAGAGCTGTGTTTCCTAAATTTTTTTTTATGAAGCTGTATTATTACAATCCAGAGTTTATGAGGTGCTGGGCAGGGAAATTTCTGTTTGCTGTCTAAGACTTTTAAGGCTTTCCGTTTCATTGTGGCTTGTATATTTTGCATTGTTTCTTGACAATACAATCAGGTTGTGGCATTGGCTTTTGGAAAGAATTGCTGCTCATATTTGAATGCAGCTACACTTCATGTATCACTGCACTTTATATATAATCTGTGTGAACTCTTGTGCACAGTCTTCCTTCTAACAGGATCATCAGAATCCAAGAAACCGCTGTAATCAATTAAATGTACATAGGAAGGGCTGAATGGTTACGGTAACTGCGATGTCTTATTATCTCCCTGAAGAGTTCCCTAATTTGTTGACAATAACAAAACAAAACAAAAAAACATCATAAGTCCTATATAATTATAACCATTAGATACAACAATTGAGATTAAAGTATGTTCTTAACAACCATTTAAAACATAGCCCATTTTAAATATTTTAATTAAGGTAATGGAAAGATGTAATTGCCTGTGTAACTTAAGCTTAAAATCCTTTGAGGTGAAGAACTGACTGACACACATGCTAGATTTCCTAAAGGAACCTGTTTTATTTCACTTGAATTCATAAATGAATTAATTGATTCACCTCTAAATGCTCAGAAAAAGCAATCCCTAAGCCAAGAGTAAATGTCTTAATAGGAAATATTTTTTAAACAGAAATTGAATAGTTGCTTTAGTGTCAGACTCTATTGGAAATTCACCATGCATAACAGTTTTGTTGTTGTTGTTGTTGTTGCTGTTGCTGTTGTTGATGCTGTTGTTTTGTTCAGTTTGTTATCTTTGTAATATAGGGGAAAGTTACAGAAACAACATAACAAAGTGACCTGTAGTAGAGCTATACCCAGCACTGTTACACATGAGAGTTTTCATGACTAGTGACATGGTTTAGTGGAGGGCTTGTTAGTGTTAGGTCATAGGTTGGACTAGGTGATCTTGAAGGTCTCTTCCAACCTAAAGGATTCTGTGATTCTGTGATTCTGTGATCCAAGTGGCCACAGAAAATTGCTGGTAATGCAGACATTACAAAAAGATGACTTACACAAACCTTTGAATCCAAATAAGGCTGCATTTCAAATACTCCTTCAAAGGTTGAAACAATTAGATGTCTGTTTCCTGAAGATTGAGCAATGTAAAGTTGCAGGTGTAAAGTCTGAATTCAATCATCACTTATTGGTCAGAGAGCTGACAAATAAAACTATTCAAGCTATCATTTCCTCTTTACCCAAGAAATACCTCAGGGGTTGTCCCATCTTTGTCATTCTGGACAACCCTACCAGTATAATCAGGTTTCCTTTAACTTTGCTAAGACACACCAGGAGGTGAAGATGTGGTGGTGTATGAAGCCTGATGCAGAAGCACACATTTGCTGCAGCCATTTGCTTGGCTCCCATTTTCATCAGGTGAGATTTTCAGTTGCTCTTTCTATATGAAAGGTAAGAATGTTAGATTCAAAACATTTTTTTTTTCCTATGGATTATGAACAATGCCTCATAAAATATGATGGTAGACCTTATTTAAAGCCAGAGGTTGTTTTATTTTGTGCCCTGCTTCAAATACAGAAAAGTGTATGGTACAACTGACAAATCAACAGCAGTAATGCAGACAGCATTAGTAACAGTAATGGGTACCTGAGAATTGCCTGATATGTTACTGAAATTATCCTTCAAGTTTGAGGTTTCTGTAGCAACTAACAATTACAGGATTCCCTTGGGTATCTCAGATCATATTAGAGCAGAGATGGATTTAACTACCTGGCTTTGGAGAGTGTTGCAGGTTTGTGAATTGCCTGGTATTACAAAAGATGATGTACATCTCACATGTTGAATGTTTGCACTTCCTGAGTAGACTTCATGCTTTGTAGAAGTTTCTGTCCTTTGAGTTCAGAGCTTTGAAGGCTGAATTTTACTCTGTATTAGGTCTTAGCATTGATCCAAGACACAAAGAAGCTGTCTTACCTAGCTCATAAACTTGTAAGCATAATAATTTTGCTCCAGCAATGCATAAAACAGTAGGTATTGTTCCTGCACCACAGTTACACACCAAACAGTGAAAAACTGCATGACTCACAATCTTCTGACACTTCAGAGGAAAAGGAAAACAAATAATATTCAAGTCACTTCCCTTCATTTGAAAAATATATAAGTACAAAAAATTGCTTCCAGATGTAAATCTCTCCTGTTTCAGCAGACTCGAAGATAACCATTTCAAAATGAACAAGTACAGGAGGAGCATTGCCACCTCTAATTTTCAGTGTCAACAAATACAGCTTATTGAAGCCTCGCTGATCTTCCCATATCTGTGGTCTAACATATACCAATAGTTCAAACCTCTCTGGCTTTTTCAGATCATTAGCTGTCCAAAATGGGGTCAGGATTGAACTGAGTATTGGTTATATTCAATCTGACCCTGGGCAGAGTGTCATAACATACTCCCATGCTAATGTGGTTCCTCTGAATGTTTTTTAAAGGTCAGATGTGGGACAGGTTCATATGGCATGTGTGGAAGTGTGTGATGTGAAGAGTAGCTGGGATTACAGTGCAGTGCTGTGAGGACTTTGGGATGGAGGCTTCCACCTGACATCTAGTGAATAAATGGTAGCCTCAAGGCCATCTGTGCTCACGAGTGGATTTCATTATCAATGTTTTGTGTGTTCTCTGAGCTATGACTTGGATTTTTCAACTGAAGTTTTGCATTCAGATCAACACAGTTGTTATGACCAGAAGCAAGGAACATGATCTTTCCAACTACCTCCCATTTTTGCTCCAGAAGTTATTAAAAATGCAAACTTTTGAAAGTTTTCAGTTTTATTGAAAGAAAAATTTTGAGTGGCTGGAAATGACTTTTTTTTTTTTTTTTTCAAAAGAAAGAACACTTGTTTATTTCTCAACAAACTAAATGGAAATGTGACAGCCCTTCTTCTGTTCTGTCAGAGTTCCAATATTTTGAGCTGGGTATACAAGGGAGATTAAAAGTCAGTAGCACAACTTTAAAATACAAATTAACATTGATATATGAGTAGCAGAATTTTCCTGAGGAGAATTTTATTCCAAAGATTACCCTTAAGCTGAGCTGGGTGTTCATTGGAGCTTGATATTGGAAACCTCCAGAGAAAATCCAGACCCAGCACTGTGGATATGTATGCCAATTTACAGCAAATTGTTTAAAAAAATGACAAACAAAATGAATACCAGATGTTTTAAAGCAATTGCTCTTTGAGACTTAGTGTTAATAGAAGCCCAAAGCTCAAGGTAATATTTGAAGTTAGCAGAATTATGCCAGCAGAAAGCAATGCTTCATTTTTAATAAAATTCTGTGTTCTATACAAACGCTGTATAAAGAAAAAAAAGTGCTTTGTATTTCCTTATCTATCAAAGTATCTTTACTACAATAGGTTTTAGATAATTAGTAGTAATTAGAGGTTCTCAAGTTCCCCTGCATATTATTTAGATGTTTCAGAGTGGTTCATTATTTCATATAAGTGAGTATTTTATCTACACTGCACTTTCACTTTCCAACACAAACAAATGAGAAGCAGTAGAAAATCAATGCTTTAGAGGGATAAGTGATAAATGAAGCAAACAGACCACTGCTTCTTTTTCATTTTTTATTTTCCTAGAAGATGCTCCAGTCTGTGAGGAAATACATTGAAGAACCCGAAAGCAACCTCAAATTTTATTATAACTTGTCTTAGAACTAACAGTATCTTCCTTTACCCACTGGGCCCAAATCATAGGTTTAGTCTCAGGGAAAAACAGATGTCATCTCTTTCGCAGACTGTAACTGTAATCAAGGTTTTATCAGAGACATTTTAGGTTCTTTATATTGTAAATGAACTTCTTAATCCATTAGGCTGATTATGCAAAGCATAATCCAGGGCCAGCCTCTAAAAGTTCATTTTATAAATGGAACATGGCTATCTCACTTTTAAAGATTTGTTAAAAATGATTGCCAATTCCACACGTTTAGGTGCATCTCTGATGGGAAATGTAAATGGAGTTGATAATGATTGTGAAATGTCGGGAAACTGCATGAGGTTTTTTATTAACTTTGATAAGTTACACTACATACAGATGGGTCGGTGTGCTATCCTCATTTTTTCTTAAACTTGGAAAAAATAAGAAGCTGTTTGGAGAAAGACACATGGGTGCATCTTTTCCTAACAACAACAACAACAAAAAAGCAAACAACCAAAGAACAACAGCAAAAAAACCCACAACTTCCCCGAGACTTTCTTTTATTAAAAAATGGTCTGTTCAGACTTTCACAATTTGAAGATAATTTTCAGAGCAGTGATGATGACAATAATACTTCATAAAAATAATTTAGGATGCAAATAACAACACTCTGTGCTTTTAAATCTGTATAAGTAAGCATGAAATATGTTTGCTCTATAGAGTAAACCCTTGAATACTTAGAAGATACATTGATCTACTCTTCTCCTTCTTCCCCTCACCCACAAAATGCAACTCTACAATACATGCAGACCACTGATCCATAGGCAGGGTGTGAGTTTTTGGAAACAATAAAAATTCTTTGGGCAGCAGCATCAGCATAAAATTCTATTCATTTTGCACAGAGGAGTTTTTCTGAACTTGTAAACTGATTCCTGTGGTAAGATTATTCTACTAAAATTGTATAAAATTCTGCTAAAGACATGAAATTGTTTCACTGTTGCATTTTTGTGTAATGTTGTTTCAGGTGTTTTTGCTGTAAAGGAACCTAAGAGTTGGGACAGTGAATGAAGCAAAGTAAGTATTTTGAGTGAACATATAAAGATGATTTTATTCTTCACCATGTTCTGTAGTCAACTCATCTCACTGGAATATCTAGAATATATGTAATAAAATCTATGGATACCTTTATTTATGATATGTACAATAGATTGACCGGCAATGATGAGTCCAATCTCAAGGTGACATCTCTGCTAGGGCAGTGAAAGTAACGATCAGATTCATTACTGTGATGAAAGTTTACTAAAACCAAGGACTTTTTTTTTTTTTTTTAAATACTCCTCCTTTAGAGAAAAATTAAAGCAAGGATCATCTACAAACAAATTTTAAAAAAAGGTCTGGATTACTGGCTTTGCTGAAAAGGGAGATTTTCATATGTATTTGAATATAAATATGAAGTGAGGTGAAGAGCACGGCCACCTCCTCCATATGTTCAGGATTGCTCCTGTCCGGCTGCTGGGGCCCAGCCTTGTGCCAGGGGACCTGGGGTCTCTGCCCAGGCTGGGGGGACACGGCTGCTGCTTTCCTCTTTGCAGGTTCAGCCGGTAGCAAAGCTGAGCATGTATCCAGCCTGGACCTCCCTGTCACAGCTTCACGCTGTTCCCTTGGGTCCTGTTGCTGTCACCAGAGAGAAGANGCACCCAGTACTCAAGGTGAGGCCGCACCAGCGCAGAGCAGAGCGGGACAGTCACTTCCCTCGACCGGCTAGCAGTGCTGTACTTGATGCACCCCAGGATGTGGTTGGCCCTTTTAGCTGCCGGGGCACACTGTTGACTCATATTCAACTTGTCATCAACCAGAACCCCCAGGTCCCTTTCCATGGAGCTGCTCTCCAGCCTCTTGTCCCCCAGTCTGTACATATATCCAAGGTTGCCCCTTCCCAGGTGCAGAATCTGGCACTTGCTCTTGTTAAACTTCATGTGGTTGGTGATTGACCAGCCCTCTCATTTGTCAAGATCTCTCTTGTTCCAGTAGCTGGCCCTGAGACCCCCCACTCACTCCAGTAACTGGCACCACAGTCCTCAGTGCCTACACACCTGGCTTGACTCCAGTAGCTGGCAGTAAATTCCACTCATGCCTATTTCCTCAGCAGTTGGCACTCTGGGCACAAATTCTGTAGGACCCCTTCAGATGCACAGAGCTATAGCCCCTCCAACTACTGATGTCAGGACCCCCACTCGCTCCAGTAGCTGGCACCACAGTCTGCAGAGGCCTGACACTCCCAACCTGACTCCAGTAGCTGGCACCAGTTTCACTCACAGGTCCCACCAGTAGCTGGCACGTAGTCCTGGCAGCACACAAACACACAAGAGAGAGTGTGGATATGCAGAGAGAGTTAAGAAAAGATTTAATGAAGAAATACAAGAAGATAGGACAGATTGTGGTCATCAGGCACAGGGCTTGGCCAGACAAGCTCACTGACCGGCCTCATTTTACACGTGACTGTCCCTTTTATACCCTTTTCTACTTATCCCCACACTTTGTTCCTTCTGCTCCCTCTTCCCCCTGCACACCTCCCATGGGTTTGCAGAGCTCTGCGGTTTCCTGCATCCCTCCCAGTCCAGGGTCCCTCGCAGTTCACAATCTTTGCTCCCAGTTGCAAAGTCCACCCTTCCTGTAACTTGTGTCTGTAGTTTGATAGCCCACCAATTTATAAGACTGGAAGGTTTGTATCTGGTCATTGTCTCCCAGCCTAGATATCCTGAATCAGATAGTCCTGCTGGAATCCACATACCACACAATTCTCACATGCCCTCACTAATTAGTCTGACTTACAAGCCTTGGTTCCCATCACTGCCTCCCTTTCTTATTATCCTTTGTTGCCTTGGAAAAGGTCCTTGACCAGGTACTCTTAAAGGAGCAAATGCTCTCCTTCTACATATCCTTACAGTAAACAGGATTTAAAGCATTAGGCTGAAATAGAGGAGAAGGGGGAAAACAATACCATGTAGCTGTATAGAATCTTGTATAGTTCGGAACTGTCAAATTTTTCATAAACTGTCTTTTACTCTATCCCAAGCAAGGAACAACAAATACTTCATGAATTTCAGGGTGTTCTTTACATTTTGCTTTGATCATTCTCATGAAAAGAAATGTAACAGGTCATCCATTTAGATGGAAAAAAAAAAAAAAAAGAATCTGGGGAGATCTCCCATCTTTCCAAAACTCCAGGCCAGATCATGCTCATTTTTCTATTCACATATACAATCAGATCTCACTCCAGAATGAACCTCTGAGCCATACTGTCTTTTTCTTTATATCACTTTCTTATCCTTTCTTCCGTTTTCAAAATCTGTATGTGAAAAAAGAGTGACGATCTGAACTGGATCACAGGAGACCTTATAACTTTGTGAGTCCTACAGTAATGGACTATCCACAATCTAGAGATGTATTATTATTATTGCTATTACTTATCTCAGCATCATCATTATGATTGTTTTGGTCATAATCAATCTATGCTTAGACATTAGTTGTGGAAGGTCTGTTCTTCTAAGTTCACCAGACCAGGCTGTTATGAAGCAGAATTGTGCAAGTCTAAAGAGTTTTTGTTTGTACTTATAGACTCATTTGATATTCTAGGCCCCTGAGGAGAAAGATGTTGGCTTTGTTATTCATAAAAGTCGCCTTTCTTCTCTACTCCCTTCCATCACTCCATGTATACTGATCTGACAGACTGATGGGAGAAACTGCAAACACATCCACCATCTTTCTTACTGTACTTTAAAAACATTGAAAAAAGAAACATCTTAGAAAAACAGGATAATAAGGTTATTTTAGCTTATTGGTAAGTTGTGGTGTGGAAGTAAGGCTCTGTGGAGCCTTATGGATTAAACTTTTAGTACTCAGTTGCTCTCTGTAGATAATTTCAAGTCCTATACTCTCAAGACAAACAGCAAGAACCAATACAGTTAAAATGTTGCCGTCAGATTAAAACAACAAAAAAGTAGTAACCTCTTCTTCATTCACTCCCAATTCTGTTACTGAATGTAAGCAAGCGTAGACAGCATGAGGGTTTCAAGGATGAAGCCATGTTCTGTCTTTGTGATCAGCTACCTCTTGTTTTGATGTTTCCAGCAATATAAGGAATTAATATGTTTTAATTAAGATTAACTGTCTCCCAAATGTGAAATAAGAGAGAGCAACATACGCAAACTGTCTCTGGCTCTGCTTCTTTCATTTAATTTGTATCCATGGCATTCATGTGGTTGGATGATCTTCAGTGCTTCTCTGCAATTGTGTTTTTCAAAAAGACCTTTTCAGCAGCCTCAGATGCATGATCAGTGCAAGACCAGGCAGTGCATTGCTTCTCTCTTTCTTTCTCCACATGAAGCCCTCCCTTCTTTCCAGCCCATTTTGATCAGTGTTCAGTTTATTCTTTGCAAGTGCAAAAGCACATCAGTCACTTGCTGTACCTTCTCTCTTTCCTGTATGTTGAGCTAGTTTGCCAGCCTTCCAGCTACAGGACCTTCATATTTTGTCTGGCAGAAAAATCTCTGGAGATGGGATACAGGACATACATACAATCCCTGCCCTTCATTCCTCTTCCTATTGCTAGCTCTGGGTCCTTTAGCTGTAATTTTTTTTTTTGTCTATAATAGTGCATGTATTCCTAGTGAAGTGAATTAGTCCCATCATATATTCCATTGACATAAGGGAAGTTATAACAGAAGATAATTTGGTTCACTCTCTGTGTGGGACTATACACAAACAAGACAACACTCAGCATGGTAAGACTATCACACTTAGACTAGGAAAGAACTTAGATGCAAACCTATCTATTATTGGCCACCTTTGTCACTGACTAGTTTTTCTATGAGGAAGCTATAGTATCTGCTCCAGTTCACTCCATTTGTTTAGACATCATGTATTCTGGTTTTCTTGGATAAATTATTTTGCTCTGTATAGCACCAAGCTCCTCTTTCTAGCAAACAATGAGCATTTTTAACAGGGATCAAAAAGGTCTGTTGGAAAGCTGGGCTTATGGAGGGGAAACATTTCAGTGAAGCCTTTGAGTTTGATAAAGCTTCCAACAGACCAATGCATACAGTTAAGTGTCTGTATTTGTAGTGCTAGCCTCTCCTCCTGAACAGACAACTCAGATATGGTGCTGCTAATAGTGCCAACCAGCTGATTCCTTGACCACACTCTCTGGCACTGTTTCAGCCCACACCAAATAAAAATTTTCAAGGTATGACCACAAATGGTTTGGGAGAAGCACATTCCAGGGACCAATATAATGGGTGGTATAGACAAGATTATAATATTTTTATTGTTCTCCAGTTTGTGTAGTTCTCCAACACAATCCCATTATATTTTGCAGATTCAAATGTGCTCTTTTGAATGCCCTAAGGCATGCAATGCATACATTCAGATTCATACTGTTAAAACAAAGCAAAACAAAACAAAACAACAACAAAAAAACCCACCACTATTTCACTCTGGTGGGCTGCAGCACAGATCACATTATTTTATACAGTAAGAAATTTAATAATAATAATAATAATAATCTGTTATCTTGGTGCAATACATATGTCCCAGGGGAAGTCCAGAGAGTTAGGTAGTGTGAATGCAGCCAGCATATGTCCCTATGGACTCAAGGCTACAGAACACTCCCTGGCACTTTAGGTTTAACAACGCTCATATGCATATGCTTACAGTTAGAATTGAGCACAGGGTCTAAGATCAGAGCTCTGAGGCAGGAAATCACTCGTTTTCAGGCTTTCTAAGCTCTCCATCAAAGATATGGAAAACAGCAAAGGCTTCCTGGCCTTCTGAGCTCCCTGTCACAAAAGGAAACATAGAAAAATGGGATCTTTTTCCTGAAATATCTTTTCAAGCAAAGTATTTTATTTCCCCCATTCAGGAACTTCTCAGATTCTGTATTTCATTCCAAAGGTTTTTCTTTCCCCCAGATGAGTTCAAATGGGTCTGTATGGCATGTCATTACACATGTAAGTATAGATGGGCTGGATATTTTGCCTTTGCATTTTGATTTCTTTGTCTCTGTCTTTCCGTCTGTGTTCCAATGTATTTATTTCCACATATCTTGAAGTCAGTTTTCAATGGGAAATACCAAGATGTATTCTGCTATTGAGTGGTAATGCTATTAATTTTTCTCCAACAGTCACATCTATATTTCTAAATCTTGATGCCTTGTCTTTATACTCTGGAATGGTGCCACCCAGAATCCTGACAGCACGTGTCATAGCATCATTTCCATTTCACTACTCTCCCCCTTTGTCCATTAACTAAAAATGCAATTATTTGCCAATATTTTTGATTCAATAAGATTTGTGTAAGACTTCAGAACTTGTGACTGAACTAAGTACTGCAGCTGTTCAAAATTCCACTGTAAATTTTTCAGCTCAATGAGATAAGCATAGGCTGTATTATCTAGCTTGCACATAATGCACATTTCCAGTGTTCATCATACAGGTCTTTTCAGCAGTTTGTCAGCATAGGACACTACTGAGAATCAGAATTACATAGACCATCTGCAAGGTTTAAATCATACCACACAGGTTTTTACAGAAGCTTCTTTCCTACAACTTTACCATCATCTTTTAAAGGCATTGTTCTAAAATATTAGAAGGATTAATCTTCTTAACCTAACTCCCCCATTAGATATACAAGACATAAAATTTTCTATAGTGATGTGAAATAAAAATCTGTGGGGCTCAGTCCTTGCTCTCCAGAAGTGGGCAGTGACAGGTGATAAGAAAAAGAATATTAGAAATGAGACATATACAAAATATTTCTTTTCCTCACATACTATCTTCTAGTCTGGGACTTTCTGAATCACATAATACAGTTGTTATTCATAAAGCTGCTGTTTTATTAAAGGTAGATGCTATCACAGAATCACAGAATCACAGAATTGTTCAGGTTGGAAGAGACCTCCAAGATCACCTAGTCCAACCTCAAATTGAATCAATTGAATCAATTCAACCTATTGTTGAATTGTTTTAAATTGACTTCTGTTCTTTAGTGGTTTTGCCAAGTCAGCCTTCATTTAACATATGGTTTGAAGTTTTTTGGGTATTGTATTTTTAATACTAACTTAGGAAGAAGTTGCCACCCTTTAAAACTTCTGCAAGTGATGGCTATTAAGTTTGATAAGGTTTTCATAGATGCTATGGAAGTATTTATTTATGTTTGCTCTTTAGAGAACACCATGGGCAAAATATATAAATATATCTTTTTTTTTTTTTTTTTTTTTTTTTTTTTTTTTATTCTTCATAGAGATAACATATTTGAAACTGTTCAAAATATTTGAAGATGTTTTCAGTGTACCTCAGAGGCATGACAGAAACTTGCAGCCTACACTATGTTGCTATGCTATTGTCTTTAAGGCATTTTCTTGATTCTGAGATATTCTGTAGGGTTAAAACAAGTCCTGGCAAATCTCAGACACTACAAATGCCTCCATTAGAAGACTCCCAGATGCACTCTGGAGACTGCAGTTCCTACATCCATCCATGGATCATAGTGACAATGTAATGGAGCTGCTGAACCAAAAGATTTTCAGTGATCTTTTTGTTTTCTCTTATAAAGGTCATATAGGGATCATGCCATTAGAAGATAAAACAAACAAACAAACAAACAAAACCTTACTACATCAGACTTCAACACATGATGTGCAAACATCAAATGTTCTGTGGATAGGCTTCTTCTTAGCTTCTTAAACAGTCAATATATATTCTAAAGAAATAAAGGATTGTTACCTGTAGCTATTATTCTTTGAGGGCAATCTTGGAACATTCATAGCTTAATCCATCCATTAGATTAATTATCAACATAAATCACTGATTATTTTCTGAAATCCTGCTGATGTTTTTATGGTTTTTGCAGTGTTGATAGCCTGAAATATGTATCATGGGTTAGAAAACACACAAGGTAAGCTGGCTACAAAAAAAAAAACAAGCAAAAACATCAACTACTGATCCCCCGTAGTTCCTGCTGGCCAGGCAGGTGCCCAGGTAGCCCTGGCTGGGTGACAGTGGGTTGCAAGGCCATCACTGCATGTCCTGCTGGGTGTCGCAGGGTTGTGGCCTGGGGGTGAGGGTCTGCCTGGAGGCCCTGTGTTGTCCTTAAGAAATAAAAAAGTCTCTTGAGAAATAATGAAGTCATGAAAGAATGACCAGCACTAATGAAATGTCTTGGACTTTTTTTTTCTTTAATTTGCCATGAAGGATCACATTTGTCAGTATTTAAGAGGTCTTATTAAGGCATTAACTTGTCCCAAAAAGTGGAAAAAATTTACCAAAAGTCAGGAAACAGAAAAGAAAGCTTTTTTTTGTTCCATTTATTCACATTCACTTTAATAATTTTTCACTTATCCATGGTATTGTATATATATAGTTTCAAGTGGACTTCAGAAAGTCACCCAGTCCACCCCTACATGTCCTAGGGGAAGGATAATTATATTCAGAGCTTTTTTAATCTGCTTAAAAAGCCTCCAGAGAGACAGATCCTGCAGTCCTCCTAGACAGTCTAACTGAATGCTTCATTTTCCTAAGCTTGGTTTTGTTTTGCTGGCCTTCTATTCAGGATACTATCATACTAAATATTCTAAATTCTACTCTCCTACCATGCTTCCATCAAACTGAGCTTTTAATTTACCTGTCCTACTCCAGTATCACTCTTTCACTCTGATCTTTTCTGCCATATATTGTTTCTACCATTTTGAATTTCTGGTATTTATTTCACTAGGCTAAAGACGGTCAAGTCCTTCGACTGTACCCCACTGATCTCTCATTTTAAGCCCTTCAGTATTATCCTCCTTCACTTTCTTCATAAAGTGTTTACATTTTACAGAAACTTTAATGTCCCATACTGGATGCATTACTCAAGACTGTCCCTCAGCAAGTAACAGACAGTGACTCAAAGTAGACAGGAATATTTTTTTTTTTTTATGTTTTACCCTTCTTTCCTCTCTGAGGTTTAGCCATCCAGCTCCAGGCTGCAAAAGTATATCCATTTCGTTTTTGGGTTCACAACTATTTTTTTTTTTTTCTCCAAGAGTTTGAATATAAGCAATAATTTTTTTGCATGTTTTCTTAGTATACTCTATAAAGCCAGAGGAAACTCTATTTTAGCCATGTGGATTTGAATCGATGCCAGTAGATATGTCCCAGAGCCTAATCTGGTGTTTTGAATGGTCCCTGAATGAATGTGCAGACTTACAGCCATGGCAGCTTTCTGAAGCAAGTTGCAGGGCATGTGTCTCTCCAGAGAGATTTAAGAGTACCAGATATGTCTGAGTATTTGAAATCTCACACACACACACACACAAAAAAAAGGCGATAAAACAGGATATCTAGGCAAACAAACAAACAGAAAAACAAACAAAACCCAACACTTTAAAATGTGATTTTCTACTATTCAAAAAAAGCAGTAGTATTTATTGAATATATACTAAGCTGGATCAGGCTACGAAAGTATTATTGGTGTGATAGCACCAAACAGATCTTTGAAGCATCTGACTTTTTCATTTATCCTAGTTTCCTTCTTCCCTGAATTCATCTGAGATTATGACATGACATCTCTGGTGAATGGGGATGGATGCACCAGGGAGCACCAGGAAGTATATACCCACTAGAGGATAGTACAATATGGCACAGACCGGGATGCAACATCAAAACTGTAGGCAGAGTCAGACTCAGAAGCCCCATGTGCATGACCGTGCGTGACTTTTGTAGTATTCACAGATATTTTCTTCACAGACACACTGCAAATATCAAGTACTCAGGGAAAGCACACTTTCTGTAAAATTTTAGTTTAATTTATCAAGGAAATCTGCAGAAGTGTTATTTAATGTAGTACAGAAAACATCTCAATTTGTCACAAAAAAAGTATCTGAAAAAATAGTTGCAGATACTCGAATGATTTGAACATAATGTTGAGTGGTGAAGGAGGTAATGTTATCTATGTAATTTGAAATATATCTTGATGATCTGGCTTTTCTTGCACTGGAAGAAACCTTTTTTTCCTCTTTATTTCTCTCCTATCACCCATAACTTGAAGTATAATCTTTATTAGCTGAATTGGTATTTAGAATGTTGTACTGGCATCAGCAAAAATTGAGAATTCCTCATTCCTCATTTCCTCATTTTCAGCTGTTGAGCATTAGCCAGTTTATTTGCCCAAATGCCACACGGAAGAATTATGAATCAGAAAGCATGGTCTCTAAACAGGGATCCAGTGGGAGGAAGAGACTAGTTCCCTCTGGTTTTCAAAGGTATTGCTGACTAGAACTGACTGAATTTTATAAAACATGCTCATTATTCAGCATTTGTATCATTCAGGGTTTCATCGAACTGTATATTCAGTAATTTTTGGCACTCTTTAGTCAACTGTATGGTTCATAGAACAGTATTCAATCAATAACTTATTCAGTGATTCATGATTAAAATTGTCTGTGAGCTACTTTTAAAAGCAATATACCTGCATGCTCAGCAACTATAATTAAACTACTTAGAACAACTCCTCATCTTTGCTTACAGCATTTGAAACAAACAAACAAACAAAAAACAACAAAATATCAAGGGATCCTAAGCAGACCTTCTAGAAGACCCTAGGGATACAGATTTAATGCATATAATAAACTGCTAAACCAGAATCAGAGGAATCACTATTAAAGCAGAAGTCCTATCTGTCAAGAGCCCCAAGGCATAGCTTGTGGGAATCACTGCAGTAATGTACTGTCTCTGCAGCAAAATGGATAGCAAATTGTGGCTGGTGGAATCACTGTGCATGTATTATGGCGTACAAAACTCTGGGGAGGAAGAACCAAGTCTGTGTCTGTAATGAGGCACTTCTAAGTACACAGAGATCTAGTCACAGCTTCAAATTGCTTATGGAAAACAAACACACACACACACACACATGCACACATATACACTTCTGTAGGACTCTGCACTTCTGTCTAAGAGTGCAGAGAAGATGGGGACTTGTTTAGTCTTAACAGGACTCAGCTCTGTGTTTCCCTTACATGTCTGACAACAAAAATTAGAAAGTTAGATGAGACATGAAAGAAGTAAATGAATTTGGCAATCAACTCCCTTCCATCATGAAGGAAAAAGGGACAAGAGCACATTTAATTGCTCTAACTGACAAGAGGATTAAATATCCATCAGGAACAAGCAAGGGCAGAACCACCACCTGACCAAAGTAATATCTGCCAACAGATTGATTTCTGAGGGAACTGCAGGCAGGGAGGGAGAAAACAAGACTCTAACTGTTACCAGAGCTATCACCTTGCATTTCTGGATGCATACCTGTGAAAGAATATGGAAACAATTCCTCTGCTGTGGAATTGCTTGCAAACAAGCAGTTTGTCTCTAGAAGAAAGGAAAAATACAACTATGCCAAGAATAAGGTACTGAACTAAATATATACTGAACTAAATATATAGATACATATTTTTTTTTCTGCTGCTGGATTTCCATTTTAAATCAGAACAATTGTTAGATAAGATTTTATTTACCATTTACTGAGACCTACCTGCCTTATGTCAGCTACATAAAAGAATCTATTAGATACTTATGCCACTTTTAACCAGACTTTTGTTATATACTTAAACAGGAAGGAAAATATGGCTCCTCTACCTTTGCACCCATATGTACGGTTTGCCTCCCTAAAAGAATGAACTGTACTAATATGTGAGCTCCATTATCTTCACATCATGGTCCAAATGTCCTGATATTTAAAATGGTGTGAATTCCTTTGGCATTGCCCAAGGTAACAAAACCAGTTTCAGATAGCAGAAGACTCAGACAGGTGATGGTGATATACCTTGGTGGAGACGAAGGTAAGTTTAAGGCATGGGGCATGGAGTAGGTTTGTCCGTGATGGGTAACATGAATCCTGCTGGAATTCAGGCTAAACTTTAGGCCACTAAATTAGCCATGTTGAAAACTATGATTGTTCTTTTATTAGAGTCTCAAATTGGGCCATCTCTGTGTTGAAACAACTTTCATATAATATTATAAAATATTCACATTTCCAGTGAAAATATACAACAGCATAATTAAGAATGAAGTCACCTATAATTTTATGAGGACATGATTGGGTGATATCCTTCCATCTCTCTTTCTCTTTCTTAATATATATATATATATATATTTATATATATATATACTCTTGTGTGTGCACGCCCCTATTGCAAGCATTATGATTCTATCCAATCCAACAACAGATGCTTCACAAGCTTTAAGATAATCATGTGAATAACCTCACTGAAATTTGTGCTTCAAGTATTAAAACATATGATTGTTTTCTGGATTAGATTACCCTGTAGATAATTTACATGATAAAGACTACGTTCAAAGCTACAATGTCCATGAGCATCACTTCACCACTTTGATTCTCTGTTCCTCTCCTATCTATTTATCTGCTTTGTTTTCTGAAATTGTAGACCGTTTAAGGGCATGACTGCCTCTCACTATTTGCACTTAATGCTGGTAAATTACAAAGTTAATAGGTTCCTAATCTTGGCTGGGATTTCTTGATGTTGCCATGGTATACAATGACAATAAAGTTTCTTTGATGAGGCAAGGAGATTTGCAATAAGTAAGGAAGTTACCTTTCTTTCTAGGTAAGGTAGAATACAGGAAAGTATCAGAAAGATATAGGCAGCTATCATTCAACATTTAATAACTCTACAGGTAAAATTACCAGCACTAATACACATAATGCATTTAAATCAGTCTTCTGCTGTGATGCCAGTAGTTAGTAGCTATTATATCTTCAGATACAGAAATACAGTTTCAGATGAAGTTCAACACTGTTTTACCTGGTGACACAGAGGAAGTCCTGTCTTGCCTGCTCTGACTGTGTCACTTGTAATGAGTGACTTTAATATCTATGCTAATACAGCTTGCTGCATCCCCTGTATAAGTTTGACACAAGCCCCAGTGGCAGAGAAGGAACAGCTATCTAAATTAAACTGAATATGTCTTGATTGAAAATGAAGGAAGTTATATTAACCAGTCACCTGTGGGTACATGTCATATGCTACCCTGTGCTGAGTTTGCTGGTGTAAGTGTCTGGTATACTAATATATTTCGAGCTTTGACATAGCAGATAAGAAGCGTCTCCCTCACCGTTAGGAGAGAGATTGGCACCCCATCTTAGCAGTTTACTAAAATCTTTCCTTTGCTCCTGGCAACATGCTGTACTACAGACATTTTATCTATGAAATGTGTGTCACATGGGATGACACCTGACCTATTGATTTCTGCATCAGTGCACTAAAGTTCATGACAGATACAATCCTCGGATAGCACAAGAAAATCTGTTTAAATCAGAGGAGTCTTAGGCAAAGCAAATCTAGTACATCTTCAGATTCCTATCAGTAGCTTGAAGCAAATGAACCCTGGCGCTATGGCATAAAAATAAATATTAATCTCCAGCATCTTCTCTATGATTATTCAGTCAGAAACTCTTAACTAAAGAGAAAAGAACAAGAGAATGTTGCCCAATTATACAGTAAAATCATTCATGTATTGCATTATTTATGGAATTTCTTTAGTCATGTTTTACCTTTATCTTGTCTTCCACACCACGTCATATTCATTTCCTTTAGGAACATTTTTGCATCTCAAAAAAATCATAGAAAAAGAGTAAGTTAAGATTTATTTTCACTATTCATCCATAGATTGTTCTTGAATCATTCTGATCCTTCAAAGTAGGTCATTTTAGTGCTTGTTATGATATATCATGCACTTTAATTTTGCTAAATTGTTATCCATAAATGACTGCAAATAGCAACAACAATTAATCACTGAAGTTTTCCATAAATCTCAGCTAAATTCGAATTCAGATGCACATCTGGAAAACATTATTAGACAACCTTACCAGGAAGGAGAAAAAGACATAGGAAACAAATTAAGCTGGAAGTATACAATGAAAAGAACATAGAGTTTTGGAATGATCAGAGTGATGGAACATGCACTCATGAGGAAACCAACATCCAATGCAAAGTGTTTGTGTACATTTAAAAGATGGGCCAGGATAGACACATTTTATTAAACCCCCAATTTTTGATTTTGGCTATTTTTGATGAATTAATGTTGAGACTTGCTTCTGAACTTCATTGCAAGTTGAAAATCTTTTTTTTCGAAACAATTTTAAGTGTTCCAATTTGTCATACAGTGCTTGTGAGGTATTATGATAGAGATATGCTTCAGCATCAAAATAGATTTTTAAATGAAAATTGAGTTTGGACATTATCTTTGTCCTCTACCTCTATGCACTTCAGTCATGTTATTCCTCTGTGTCTGAAAAAGTGATAGTTTTTTCTAATTCACTGCAAGGCTTTAACAATAATTTTCACGTTTACTCAACTCCCTTATTTTCTAGACTTCCTGTACATTTTATTGCCCTAGTCAGGAACACATTGACTTCAGTATCATTTTTCTAATTGGGCTTACATGGAAAGGGTTTGGTAGCAGGGGGCTGCAGGGGTGGCCTCTGTGAGCAGAGCCCAGCAGCTGCCCCATGTCAGGTCAGAGCCAGCTCCAGCCGGCTCCAAAAGGGACCC
>VXAA01004692.1:0-19976 GCA_013399115.1 Anseranas semipalmata | reverse complement strand
GTTTTTCCAAATTTTTTTTGTGTTTTTTTTTTTTTTTTTTCCCCCCCCCCCCCCCCCTTTTTTTTTGAATATATTTTGGAAAATAATCATGCATTCAAAAAGCCGTACTGCCATTTATGTTCTCCACGAATACATAAAGATGTGTAATCTTTTTTTCTTTATATTCTGTTTCCTTTGTTTGTATAACTCAACACAATGGAGTACTTTACTTCCATGACATGGAGTAAACTAAAGAGGGTTTCTGAGTAACAGGCTTTTCAAAGCTGTATCATGTAAACAGTCTCAACACAGTGGATCTACACAGAGACTGGCAACAATGCTATGTTAGAGGAGTGTCTCACCTGCCTTGGTAAAGGAGCAGTGTTTTTGCAGTTTAATTGGCAAGAGATACAACATACCCCTCCTGCAAAAACAGGTTGTTTGGAGTATATATTACTGATGTTCCTGCTGAGTAACTGCATTAGGATATCTGTGTGTTTGCTTGTTCCATGCTTTTTAAGTTCCACATCTGGAGTTTCACTTTTTGTAGCTGCAGTATTATCTAGTGATTGTGTCTGAGTGGGCTGTAATTGTGTTGAGATCTGGAGACAGCATTGCTTGATGTATCATGAATGTTCCAGTTTTGTTCCTGACACCAACCTGGCCATTTCCTCTTTCTACACTATCGTAGTTTTACCCTGCTGGGCAGCTGAACTCCACCATAGCCACTCTCTCACTCCCCCTCCTCAGGGGACCTTACTTACTTTTCAATGGGTTTTCTGTACTTTATTGGTCCTGTTCAGAGAATGTTGTTCTACTCGCTAAATTCTTAGCAAATGTTTTAATATCACAGGTACCTGTTCATATGAATCTTTTGTTTGTTCGTTTGTTTCTCCATATTTTGTCCTTCTATTAAATGGTGCAAAAGAAACCGCTACAGGAATTTCTCTTCTGGGATTTCATATTACTTCCACAGCAGACCTTTGTAGTTTTGTGATCACGCACTGCGGACTTGCCAGTCCAGAGGGCAGCAGGTTGTCAGGAATGTTCTCTAAGGAGCTGCGATTTGCTCTAGCTTGTATTTGGTGGCCAAGCAGGGTGCATACTGTACCCTTGAGATTTCTGCAACAGTGGTGAACAACATTTTTTTTCTTCTGAGTTTAGTTTTTATTTTGCTGCTGTCATTGATTTAGATGGCACTTGGTTTCCTTCCTGCAATAGTTCTTGTGTTGCTTGTTATTTGATTTTGAGGTGACAGTTCCTGCTTGGCCGGAGAGTGTTATCCAAATTGATGCTACATATTTTTTCTTCTGTTTCTTCAGCTCTTACAAACATCATATAATTTCGCTAATCTGTCTCCCTGGCTAAATCACATTTGGTATGGATTCTAATGTTTCTTGAGAAAAGGCTTTAAATCACTTGGATGTTTCACTTCATGCAGGTCTGATCTGACGCCTCCTGTTTCTAGCAGGTGACCAGTGGGACTTGCTTAACACAAAGCTGTGTTCTGTTGTGATGTGGTCTTTTGTGTGTGCTGCTGCTGGTGAATAGTACCACCAGATTTCTGTCATTCACCAATGTTGTTTAATATAAGAATGTCCCTAATGACAATTTTGATACCTGTTTGTTAATATTATAGTAATTCTCCCTTATTTTTTTTGGCCTATCGCATGTACATAAACTAAACAAAGGACATTCCACAGAGCAATCATTTTCCCACCCGGAGTCTGAACTGGCAATACTCAGACTGAGCATCCAGGATATGAATACACTGTCTGCCAAAAGGTAAAGTGGGTACACTTTCCTCTTGTCTGTATCACATCTGTTGACACATATGTGGATTAACTGGTGTCATTCTTTTCCACTGCACCTATAAAGTTAATCCATGCCAGTTGCCTCTTAACTTTTCAGCTATGCCACACGTGCTACTTTTGACACGATTCTTAAGTACAATCATTGTGGTATATTCACTACTGTCTCTGTATTTGCAAACACACTCATTTTGCAATGTTCTGGTAGGCATCACACATCTTGAAAGAGATCAGGAAATTGTTCCCACATCTTCTCTGACGCAAGGCATACTTTTGTGGATCTGGGACCTAATTTGTCTGTAATTCAGTTTGTTCCCTGGGAAGTAGTAATAATGATACTCATTTTCTGATGCTTTTCTGGGTCTAAGTCAATTTAGACTGAAAACTCTTTTAGTATAAAACCTCCCGGTCTCTGTGCATATTGCATACACTGTGTAGTGAGAGTTTAGTCATCTTACTAGGACGTATAATAATATTTTGCAGTGAGTACAGAAGTTATTTTCTAATCTACTACAGATACATAATAGAGCACTGGTATCAAAAAGACTATTGGGATAAGTGTTGGCAAATCCAAGTCTTTTAAAAGCATACTCTATAGTCACCCCACATAGTACTCAATTCATCACGAACGGACCTTTAAAAAAAAAGAGGAGGAAAAAACAGACTGATAGATGTATTTTACATTACAGATTTATAAAAATAGTGTATAGGTTTCTTAAAGCATATGATGAGGTACTAGCTGTTTCACTTCTATGCTTCCAATGCAGAAAATGACAGATGGCATTTTAACACAACCTCTGAGTAGAGGAGCTATGTCCATAAAACCTTCCCTTTCAAAGTAATTTTTCTGTGGTCTAAGAGCTACACTGCCTTTAAGAGAAACCTTTATTTGCCTGATTCTGAAAATATGTTAATCCAATAACATCTCTGATTACGTATACTTTTAATGGAATTTCTCTAGTAATTTGTTGAGGAAAGATAATACTCTGCGTATGGCGAAGAAAGTACCCATCTTGGAACCTATGATCACAAAAGAGAAGGGATTGTTAATAATTTTGCTATTGAATGAAGCTTTTCCCCAAATTCTGCTTTATTTATTGTCAGATGTTCAAGCACATAGGCAGCAGAAAGGACAAAGTGCTTATTTGTCTACCTATGCTTGAAAAAAGGAGGTTGAAACTCCCTGTGAAAACTTTTCGTGACTCTGAAATTGTCAGTAACGATTTACTTGAAGGACAGATATTTTCAACCATTTGTTTTGAACTTTCAAATGATGAGTACCTTTGCTAAGCATATTTAGCAGATCATTCTGCGTGTTTGTTTTTTTTTTTCTGTGAACTAAATAATTCTGCATAATGTCTAGCTTACTTTAAAGCATTCAGACAGTGCAAAGAAGAAACAGAAGAAAAAAATATTTTCTTTCATACAATAAAGCTATCACAAAACTAATAAGCATGAGATTACAGAGTAAACTGGAGAATGTAATCTACGTGAGCAAGAATATGTATTTGCTCATGCATTATTATGAAGGCAGAAGGGGTGAGATCAAGTAAGCAATATTTGTGCAAACCAATTGAAAACATAATGGTCATTCTCTTTGTCTTGTAGAGAGATGGTAATGAAGGGAAGAATGGACTTCATTTAAAATTGTAGCTGTATTGCTGTTAACATAGGAGAAAGGCTACTGCTTTTTTCTTTCCCTCAGATTTTTCTTTTTACCCTTAAGGAATGTCCTTGTGTCATTCCTGTGGTACTACTGTGGATCGATTCACAGTGACTATTACAGAAAAAAGAAAATGTATCCCTTTTTTGTCTTTCTCATATCAAGGGATTGAATAGCTGGCAGCAGACCTGGGGAAATGGCAATAACGTTATTTTCAGTTGTGAATGTTCCTGCGGCATCTGGATGGTTTTCATTTTGCTCCTCTTCCTTCATTGTATTTCACTGCATTCATGCATTGATGCCACCTCCTGAAGACACCCCCCCCACCTCCCAAGTGATTAAAAGCTGTACATACCCTGTAGTGGACAATTCAGAAGATAGAAAAGATACATCTATAAAGAGCTTGTTTTGGAAAGAGTACTTTAGACATATTGAATTTAAATATGCACAGCTGAGAACAAAAATAAGTACAGAAACAGAATATGTTTTCATGAAAGAATTCAAAGCAGTCTACACACAATGATTCAATCAGCCGTACACCCTTTCACCAACTCAGTAGAAAGACACTCTTTCCCACTTCTATTGTTTCATCCTTCCATCCCTTACCAATATTCGTATGTGAAAAACGTATTTTCCTATTGACTTGGGAACTTAAGCAGATAAAGAAAGTGTATTAGTTTCCTGTACACAACATTTTTTTCTTCTATATGTAAGTTGTATGTATTCCCATTTTTATTGTAAGGTATATAACTGTCAAATAAATTTTACAGCCTAATACAGTCTGAAATGTGTTAAGATTACACTAGTGCATTAATTCCTGAATTGTTTATTTTCAAAGAAAAAATAAATCTAATTTAATTTCTTTGTACTACTAACCATTTTAATTATTCATGTAGACAGTACAATACTACTGTACCCGAAGTTTTGAAATGCTACAATTAACAGTAAGTAAACAGAACTATTGAATGTATTCCCTCCCCCCCCCCCCCCCTTTTTAAGCTGTTATTGAATATAACATTCTGTAATAGCAAGATAATTATCTCAGTACTTCTTGAAGTTTTCCCTCCTTCTGGTAGATCTCATGACTGCAGACCTTTGTGTGGCACTTTGGAAATGAATGCTTTTATTAGTAGTCAAAACTACAAGGAACAATATAACAACAGACTCCTCAGCTGGACATGTAGGCATACTGGAGGTAAGAGACTCCTATTCACCTGTCTGTGAATTGCTCCAAAGACTCCTGGCCACAGTCATATTTGTCAACAACAGAATGTGCAAATGTTGAAAGTAGCTTGCTGGGAGGTCTAAAAAAATATTTAAGCCTGACATGCTATTGCCCTAAGGAATTACAGCAGTTAAGTCCATGTCCTAGCAACAAGTGTCTTCTTTCCTCTCAATGACCATTCAAAGGGTAGTCAAAACATAGTATTATAAAATTGTCAAAATATTTTTTCTTTGCAGTTTCTTTGCATAATGGAGGTGAATAGCAAAAAGGAGATACTATTTCCCCCTTTTTGTTAGTGATAATGTCTTAAATTGAAAGTCTGAGATACAATCAGAAACACTATGAAAGTCTTCACTGAACTAATCTGCTTCACTGGGCCTGATTCAAAACCTCCTAACAGTATTGGCAGTTGTGATCAGCATTCCCCAGGAATCAGAAATCATGAAACAAGTCCCTAAAATTATCCTTATACTGCTTGTATTGTTATAATAGAGGTATTTAATTTTCTTGTTGGAATATCAGATCTTTAGAAAGTAGCCAGATGTTTTACTGGAATTAAGAGGTAATCATAGTTGTTTTTATATCTGTGGTTTTAAAAGGGTAAAATTGTTATAATCTTAATTGTGATAATTCATTGCAAGTTGCATTCGTATTGCAGATTTTAGTTTTGATCCACTCACCTCTATATTATGCAACAGTTTTGTTCTGGAAAATGTTTAAAAATAGATTATGACTTTATCCTAACAAATGTTTCCTTTCAGTTTTTATTTTTCAGATGTGCCTCTCCTATATATAATTTTAAATAATATAGTAAATAGTTTCAACAATGAATTAATTTATGTACAAGATACAGTTGACTCAATTCACACAAGTGATTTCTGTGCAGAGTCACACAAAGCAGTTTCACAAAGACTTGAGGCTTGCATATTCAGCTTCCCACACAGTAAAGGTGATTTTTGTTTGTTTGTTTTCATAAGGTTTTAAGTCTCTTAAAAACTGATTAGCACAAGCACTTTACTGCCTCACTGTCCATGATTATATTTATTTTGGTGAACAAGGTAAAAATGGGCCATAAACCTTCCATTGCTCTTGTTAACTTAGAGCATCTGCTCCAGTAATATGCACCTGGTTGGATAACTCTGACATCTGGGAATCTCTCAGTTGATGGACTTGCCCTTACTGAACATGCCAGCAGAGATGATGAAAACATGATTAGATCTATTTCACAGTATTCTTTTTGTAGCCCCATGTACCTTTGCCAAAGCCATAGCCTGCTGGTGTGACTCATATGCACATTTTTCTTATTTGGACAGTTATAAGTTTTATTTTGTAGTACCTGCCAAAAAACAATATATACCTCTGCTGCTCTTATGAAAACCCATAAAGAATATATTTGCTAGTGATGTGTAGGTTTCAAGGAAGCCGCAATAGAAGGAAAGGTTGGCAGGCAGCTGAACAGCAGCAGCTCTCTTTAAATATGTATTATGCTCCTGATAAGTGTGATTGCCAAAAAGGTTTGTAGCACCATACTGACAAGTTTCACTTCAAGGACTACATCCGCTTAATGTAAAAAGGAGAGTGGAAGCTGGTGAGTTTCAATCAGAACCGAATCACAGGATTTAGGGACAGTTTCAGATAATAATGATGTCTGTCCAGAAAGCATGCAGAAAAGGAAACAGAGAAAGTAATAAAGCTTTATTCCTTGTCAAGACTGTATGTTTGTTTTGCATAATATCATCTCAGTTCTCAAAAAACATTTGCAGGGCAGTCTGAAAAGATGAAAAGCAGACAAGTAGCATTATAGCTGTCACTTCTGGAAACTTTTATTTTCCCCTGAGGAAAAAGATCTTTTTGTCCATCTAATTTTGAATTGATGTTAACTGATATGTAATCTTTGATTCCAGCTATTGTTGAAATATGTGCATGTGTGTGAGTGTGCAAATGTAGCAAATGGGTGGATTACATTCACCCCCACAGATAACTCATATATTTATTTATAAACAAATGTGTGTATGAACCAAATCAGTATACATTTTTTTTCTCCATGATTCATTTTTAATTATTTTTGCATCCTCTAGTTAGTTTATCTTTTATGATCATTACCTCAATAATTAATGCAAAGGATTCAGCTTTCAGACTGATGTGCTCTGAGTCTAATGCCAATGTCATCTGTGCGCATTGTGTGAAAATTAAGGTTCTTGTTATTATACAGTTAAGTTTGGCATGATTTAACTGCTTCTCTTACAAGTAAATGTCCAGGCATTTGCAAATAGGATACTAATGAAATGTAAGAGGCAATGTTTTTTTCTTAAGTATCATCCCATTGTATATGTTTTGCTGCTTTTTGTGAAACTGAGTATGGTGATGAGAGAGAGCAGATATAAAGGCTTAATGGAGTTTTTATTTTTTTTTCATGATTATTTTCAGTTTTTCAAATTTGCAGAGATTGAAAGACTATGGAACCAGTATGTCTTAGTAAATGATGTATGCCAATCATTTATCCAAAGAGATGAGCAGTGTGGTAGGTCACACTGATTTTTTTTTTTTTTTAGAGTCCCCAGTGGGTTGTCAAACACAGTAAGTAATGGCTTGCAAGACTCATGCGTTTCTGGTAATTTCCTCTTTAAACCCAAATGGGTATTACAGACTGATAATGTACATACACGTGTATTATATATGCATACACATGCATACCTACTTACTCATGTTCTTTCTATAGTTAATGGAGAGATATAGCTTCAGAGAAAACAAAACAAAACAAACAACAACAACAACAACCAAAACCACCAACATTCTCCCCCTCTCCATATCAGTGTTAGGCTAGGAAGGTTAGAAATGGCTAGGTCTGGGCATGCCTATCTCTCTAAGGAAGGTGACTTTATGTTCAGATAGCCAGCTCACTTTGACTGTTCTCCTTGATGGCTTATCTCTCAGGGAGGATTAATCCACCAGCTATTTTGTAAAGGTTATGAAGTGAATATAATGCATGGAAAAGTGATGTAACGAACACCTCTGGGAGTGAAGCCAAAATTTCTGACTTTGGAGATGTTTATATCAGCTGTTCCTAAAATGAAACTGTGAAATATAAAAGCAACGGGATTTGGGAGGGGGCATGCCTTGCTTTTTCTTTTACCATTTTTGAAGCTCCCTCCACCTGAGACTTTCACATCTTGGGTTCTAAATACAGAGCTATTACACAAAAGGTCCTCTAATGTGTTTTAAGAAATGACAAGCTCAACTTTATGGGCAAAGCCAAACTGATTAAATGTGCTCGAGAGAACCATTGGAGGATAGATTGTAGATTCTAATGGACTTAGTTTTAAAGATAAATATCAAAGTAAGGATTCATTGTGTCTATTATTTAAAAGATGTCTAAAAGTTAAGTATGAAATCTGAGGTGTCTCATTATCTGACAAACTGCTACAGTCAGTACAGAAAAACAGGCCTTCCAGAGTGGTACTTCCTCTCATCCTCAAGGAAGACTTCAACAACAAGCACAGTCATCCACTGTGATTTGTGATTTGTCTTTTTCTCCATTGACTCGAGATAACTGAAGCAGACTAGATGATACTGAGTTTTTAGATTAGATGAGATGATTTCCATTAACCCAGTACTCATCTCATGTATGTCATGCAAGGATTTGGTTGTAAATTTTCAATGGTGGGAAGATTTGTAATGTTGCTTAGGCTTTTGCCTGAGAAATTGGCATTTATGCCTTTTAGCTGATAAAAAGTTTTTTTTTTTCTTTCAAACCTGAAGAAAATAGAAACCAAAAGACCAAAACCTCAATTATTGCTATCAATTCCAGTAACCTAATGGTATTAATTAAAAATACCAAACTCAATTAAACAGAAAAAGAAAAAAAGAAAAAAAAGAAAAAAAAAAAAGCTGGCCTGGAATCAAACAAGCAATAAAAAAGGCAGAAAGAATGAAATTAATGAATCATTTTACACACAAACACATACACATACACACACACACAAAATGTCTTGTTTTATTCAAGGGAATGAAATACCAATACCTTAATCTGGGAGTGAACTGGTTTTGCAGAGATGGCGGCTAATTTTTTGGCCAAAATATCCTAACATGTTTCATCTGCAGTACAAATAATAAACAGCTTAGCAGTTACACTGGAAGTATTATGACATAATAAATGAATGAAATTTCTTGCAAACCAGGAAAGAGAAGTAAACTCTACTAAACGGGGTAATAGCTTATCACCTACTCAACAGACAGAGCTGAACAAGAAAAGGCTCATGAAATATCGCTTCCATTAAAGATATTAATTCACCCCAAAATACCTACAGTTTTCACATTCCATAATCATCATGGCTACCACAGCAATACTAGCAATATAATTTTACGCCCTTTTAAAAAACTTTATTCTGTACATCATTAGTATGTCCCACTTAGCCTGCATATTTCTCTTTGTGCATTACCAAATGTGTCAATGCTATACTTATACATAATATACAATATATATTGTAGTTGATGAATTCAGGAAAAAAATCCTATCTTAGTGATATTTGAAATCTGTTGAACAAAGTTCATGGTAATCACACAAAATTAATCCACAATATACAGTAAGCTTCATCTTAAAATACAGATTGATAACGAAGGAACAACTGTTTTCCTGGAGATAAAGCAGCCTAGTACCAGGTGTATTATAAGCAGTAACATTAAAATTCTATTTTCATCTTTATTTGTACTGTTATCTAGAGCAAAAAAAAAAAAAAAACCAAAGAAAATGTAAATCTACCTAAAGAAGTCAGGAATGAAATCATCACAGTCTGAAGATCAAATGATCCCTGCAAGAAGCACGACAAGATGTGATCAGCAATGATTCTGTGATACAGATTCACAACTCTGTTGAACTGCTCAATCAGAGCTTGTATATATCTTACTAAAGCACATTTAGGATTTCTCTTTTACTGGAGATAGTTGGTGTCTCCTAATGAATTGAATCTTAATTCTGAATGATGCCTTTCTTGCAGGTGTAAGCACAAAGATAATTGGTCATCAATATATAGTAGAAGAAACTCATCGTGCATTTCTTTTTCAGTATATAATTATTGTACGGCTGTAGCTAGAATCAGGCTTCTTACCAATGTCTTTATATTGCAGAAATGTTTGCTAAAACGTACAAATAAATGAAAAGCTCGATATAACAAAGTTTAAACAGAAACGTTAATGCACAAGTGATTAAACAAATTTAAACTAGCAGTATGCTTTTAAGATTCCCCTATCTTATCAAGCTCATTTCAAGTTAAAGTTAACAAAGTATGTTAATCTGATGATCCTCATTAGAAGTGTGGACTAGTGACAGATATTCAGTCTCTTTGAGACTGGAAACAGCATGAAGAGCTTTGGTATAGGTATAAGGCAAAAAGTAAAGTAGTTTTTTCAGTATGTATTTTTATATATACATGGACAGTCACAGATAGAAAACCATTGTAGGCCTGTATCCATGGCCTGTTTTATTGACTGGTATACCAAACAACAACAACAACAACAAAAACAAAAACCAAACCAAAATCAAACCAAACCAAACCAAACCACCACCACCACCACCAAACCAACACACACACAAAAAAGCAACACAATATACCAGGAAGTGTATAGTTATCCTATCAATAACTGACTAAAATGAAGATATTTTTTTTCAGCAGGTACATTACATGTATTTTGCAAATAACTTGAAAAAGAAGCTGAGCATGAAAATTATGAATATGCACTGACAATACCTTCTGTGTGTTTCTAGGTGCTGTTATTTTACCCCTACTCACAACACGTTGTGCTGAAATACACTCCCTGAATTACTTCAGGTGCAGTGAAATAGCAAACAACTTACCTAGAAGCTGCATGGCACAATAACTGAGCGCTACTCAAACATTTCTAATTGCTCTTCCCACTTTTTTTCCTTGAAGTTAGTTAAATTTGTATTTCTCAATATATTCCAATATACATTCTACTCCGATTTCCATTGTGGACACAGACTGAAAAAAAAGTCAGCAGTTGCCAGGTGTAAACTACCAGTACTGAGCAGCTATCACGGGTAGAGCGAGTATGCTGTGTTAGTGAGTATTTGACCATTATTCATATGAAGCCAGATAGCAGAATACAAACCAATTTTTGCTACACTCCATAGCCTATATCTTGGCATAATGGCCTCTGCTCTAATCAATATTTCCAGTTGTACTAGGCTCCTATAGGTGACATTAAAGTGAATGTGCATTATTTTGGGATATAACAGTATTGACCAAACAATTATTTTGTGAAAACAGTGGACCATTACAGCCACTTCCCTTATTAAATGACTAATTCAGCATTTGAAACATGACCCTATGGCAGTCTTGCCACAAACAGATTCTATGCTCTCTATGAATCTTCTTCATAGAAGCGTTTTTGCTTTCATATTTGAAACAAAAATACTGAATTTGTAAATTACACTTATATAGGCTACTTTCAAATTTTGATTGCATTTTCAATTTATTTACTTCTTAAATTACTTACTAATTTTATGCCAAATGTATCTTTTGGGTAGTACCTTCCTAAATTTTGTTTTATTCTAGAGTTAGATTATTGGAGAAAGCTTTGGGAGAAATTTTACAGATTTATTCTTAAGTTTTCAGAGCATCAATATGTGGCTCACTTGAATTATTAACTCAGGTTTCAGGATAAATCTTTTCACAGCTGCATATCTTAACCTTTTACTTTCATCCCTGTTCATTGCAGAGCTGGAAAACTAATGCATTTTTGTATTTACTGAAGTCAATGGGAAGTACAAATGTTTGACTCATCTGAAATTCAGGCCTTCTAAGTGCTGAAATACAGTTTTACGATCCTAAAGCGACCTTCCCTCCCTGGCAAATTTTACTGTGTAGATAGCAGCTTTGCAAGTAGGAAATGCAGAATTTAAAACTACAAAGCAATTGTTTATTGTCTAATACACATAGAAAATAGCTAGGACTGATCAGCTACCAGCTGAGACATAAATATTCTCACCTCTCGTCAACCTAAAAAGCTTTTTCTGGTCAGGCAGTCCTCGGGGGGGGTGGAGCAGAAAGGGTGACCTTTGTTGTACCTTGGAGTTTGCTGATCCGCAGTGTTGCTGCATTACAGTCCTCTGATTCTCTTTTTTTCATGTAAATATTTCCCCCCCCAATCCTTCATTGCTAATTATGACAGTCTCAACAATTACACTTCTGTGTTACTACTTTACACACCTTAATAAAAGTTTGCTAAGTAAAATGCCAAGATTACTCAGCATAGCTGCATTAAATCAGGATTTGGATCACAGAAACACAAGGCTGAAGGTCAAATCAACTTTTACAACCTCAAGCCGGTTTGAAGGCAACAATCTAAGTATCCATCCCAGCTGTATGCTTAAATATAATTGTTGGAGGGGGAGAGGGAAGAGCAACCTGTTTGCCTATACAAAGAAGTCTAGTTGCCATTTGAAGCTCCTGGTCTCCAAGTGTTTTACAGAAGCCTGCAGGGTTCCCAGGAACTCTATATCATGTCTGCCATTCCCTGTGGGAATACCCCAGCTTCCCTATGCAATGGACATCTATATTTAAGAATGGAAACCATGATCCCCAGATGACCACACAAAGTCCAACAATGTAGGTTAACAATTTTGCAGGTTTCTTGCCTTTTTTTTTAATTTATTTTAAACATTTCTGTCTTTATAAGGATGCATTTCAAAATCCACATTTATTTGTATACATCGACACAGGAAATATTGTTGATTAGCCATTTGTGGCAAGATCCGAACAGGTATCTGTTTACCACACTCCTAGAAATGTTTTCTGCGTGTATAAAATAGGAGCGAGGGGCTGACATATTTTCTCAGTCTGGCCACTGACGAGAGGACAAGCTTAAGCTGAATGTTTCCTTCAAGTAATGTTACTGACCTTAGTGGAAGTTAGAAGCTGCTATTTGTCAAGGAGCAAGAAGGATCCAATATGTCTTTTTCTAGAATTTGGGACTTGTTGTAAATGAGCAGATTCTTGTTACTCAGTACAATTTTTCTTTCCAAATTGAGATGAAATGTTACATTCCATTCTAGCAATCAGGATTTCACCTTGCCCAGAGCTTCACGTGACATTACAACCACAAGATACTGCAAGGCAGATTTTAAAAAGCCCCAAAACTAATGAAGGTGTACAATGAAGTGCAAATATGTAGTTACGTAACACTAAGTGTAGTGCTAATTAGAATTATGAGGATCAGAACAAGATTAACAAGGTAAATAGCAGGAAACCCATGGGATACGACAGTGTGCCCATGAATAACCACAGCAGAAAAACAACTTTCTGTGCAATTGTAGTGACATACAAGAGAAAAATCTTTCTTCTGATATCAAAGCTTTCCTTCTTAATTGTTGGTAGGGTGTTCTGGTTGGTTGGTTGGTTGGTTGGTTGTTGTTGTTTTTTTGTTGTTTTTTTTTCTTTTTTGCCTTGCAGGCTAGAAGATGATATTATATAACAAATTAAGTGAATGGCAAACATGAAGAAGGAGAATGGTTAGTTGCTGGAATTTGGAAAAAGAAATGTAACTAAAAGGCAAAACTATTGCTTGAGAAAAATCCCTACCTTTAACTACCAAGGCCAGAACTGACTCTTAGCCAAGATTTATTAGGAAAAGGAGCTGTTGCTTGGTCTTGGATCCAAAGAATATTACAGTAGGAAACTGACTTTTCTTCTTGCTCAGTTTTCACTTGCATCTGTAGCAAAAAAAATAAAAAAAAAATATATTAAAAAAAAAAGTAAGACAAGGAAGACTAAGTCATGCAGGCAGTATTTCCAGTATAAATGATAAATGTTCAAAAACTACAATGGAAAACAGTCTTATGATATTTGGTATTATACAACCCATCCAACTTTCTACACAGAGTAATAGGACAGCTCTTAACAGAACATTTTTACAGAAAGAATACTGAAAGCTTCATAATAAATGTAAACATAGAAATTAAATAAGAATACAAACACAGGGTTAAAGGCAAGGGAAGTGTAGGCAGGATAGGCATGCAATAAATAATTATGGAAGTTTTTAGTGCTGTATGTAATTAGAATGCAAACCAATATTGAAAAGCAGAAGACTTGAAGAAAAGGCTAAGTGGTCTAATGGAAGAGGGGATGGAAAAGTAGATAAAACCTATCTGAGGAGAAACAAGCACTACATCTATTTCATCTGGCAGGGTGATGAGCTCTCAAATCCCTCCTCAACACCAGACAATATTTTCCTGTAAACTTACAGAGTCATAAGATATAATGAGCTTACACTAAGCAGGAAGTTTCTACTAATTGCCAGTTGGATCTCCTCCCCTCCACATGCGCTCAAATTAAAAGGAATAGTCAGACAAAGCCAAAAAATTTCCCACCGACTCTTGCACAGTCTAAGAACTCTTGAAACATTTACCAGTATTAAAGCAGTAAAAGACTGTCTTTTAGTAATGCCCAAATGCTTCTATTTTCAACTGAAAAACAGAAAGTGTATCAGTCCAAGAATGGCTCCAGTGTGGAAAAATCGCATACGGTTGCTTTCTGTTGTTTCTGTTTGAAAGCAATCTGTTGCTTTCGTTTCTTTGCTTGTTTCTCCATGCTACATTTACATAGGTGTAAGTCCCTTTCGCTGCCAGATGCTGTTCTTGCACTACAGTGAAGTCAGCCCATCGGCCATATCAGAATACAAGGACTTGTCCCATGGTTCAAGTGTTTGCCTGAGAAATGAGACCTGCTTCATCATACCTTGTGTTGTTTTGAGAAAACCCTTCTCCGGTCATTCTTTTAGAAAGTTTGCCAGTGTTAAAAAGGAACTATGGGATGCCAAGTCACTGCTCTGGCTCGAGTGGGCACCGATCTGAAAAACATCTACTTTCAACCAGGCACGATCAAGATCTGAACTTAGATGTCTAACACCAGCTTTCTAGTGAGCAAACCACTGAGGAAGACAGGAACAGATTTCCCATTAGGATGCTCTACAGGAGGCAAAACTTGTCTTCAGACTTTTGATGAAGAGCAGCTGGTCTTATGCACTATCCAGACTGATGTTGAACCTACTCTGACAGTAACCTTTTTTCCTTTCCAAAATTGTGTAAAACATTGTTGCTTTTTGATCTATTGAAAAATGCTATTTCAAGACAAAAGAATTTGAATTCCAGTGCACAAGGAAAGGTCATTCTTAAACCTCAAGTTTGTCAGAAAATAAAGGTGCATTCTCCAGCCTGCTCGTATGGTAATAGGTGCTGTACGCAGATAGACAGGCACAGCCATCTCTTACGGGCTCCTCACAAGTACGCAAACGATAATATATGTCTACACAACTGTTACGGAAAATGAGAATCTCTAACAAGTGACATACATTCATAATGTCATTTGGCACACCAACAGTGATACAAGAGTCCACAGAAGTACTGTTTTTGTTAGTTTTCAGGCTGGAGTCCAACCTCAAACGTTCCACAATAGGACAAACCACAACTGAGCCAATGAGTAATGGCAGGACTACTGTACAAACAACCCACCCAATACAAAAGGTGGTATTACAGCAAAGCAAGATACTGTTTTCCCTTGAATTTTCAGTAGGCTCCAAAACCTGCTTTGTTCTCTGAAGATCTGAATCTAATAGCTCAGAAGTTTAATCAGTTTCTTGTGGTTAGTTTAACGTAGTTGCTGAAATATGTTACTGGAGATTATGGATAGACAATAGGCAAAAGTATGTTACATAAATTGAAAGAAAAAGGAATGGAAAATAATATTTTTTCCTTAGTTTCTGAGTTTCTTTTCCTCTAGGAACTGTATCAGTGATAAGCCAGATGTTAACACTGTTGCATGACAGTGATAACAGTGATATACACTGTCGTGCACATCATTTGTTTTCTTAAAATCCCTGTGTAATCATATTAAGCTTCATATGCATTGCAGTGACACTGATTTAATGAGAGAAGAGTGTAAGGCGGGGATGAAATAAACGTATTTGGTAAGACTAAATCCCTAAACACTGATGCTGTTAAAAGTTTAAAGTAACATTTTCATGCTTCCAGACAGAAATAAATATTTGGAAAGTTGCATGAAAAAGGAAGCTTACTGATTAAATGTAATTAGCATGGGACTACATACCAGCTCACACCAAGGAACATTTAAATCAAATATCCTAGACTTTCCAATTATCAAAGACAGATTAAAAATCATAGCATATGTCACTATACATGTGCTTGTGCATATATAAAATCATTTTTATACAGTCAAGTTCAAAATGCTTTCTCAGTAGTTGGCTTGGACACTAAGGTTAAAAACATTGATCCTATTTTAATGACACTATTTTAATTATTTATATAGTTATGTTTGGTTAGTATTATTAAATTGTTATTTCTTCATGTCCATAATAGATAATGAATTTAGTTCTATTTAGACATTTCCCCACAGAATGCTTCCAAACACTGGAAAACTGAAATAGATAATGGAAATAAGATTGTGGCTTTTAAATATTATTTAAATTGACAATTGCCTTGATAATGAAATAATGATTTTGCTTATATACATACATACACATAATACATAAATTTACATACAGGAATACTTACATATAAATACAAACACACATATCTATGTGAATATGTTTTTTTTTTCTTATTTCAAAATCTATTTTTGCCTCTTCTTTATTCCTTCTTTACACTTACTCAATCTATGTCTTGACAATGCTCAGCCTTCATCAACTACTTTTCATCCATGTGCAGGTGGTTTCAACTGCCGCGACTGCTGGGAAATGATGCAGTCAATGTTTCTTGTCAATGAAAACCAGAAGTGCCTCACATGCACGTTGCTGTTGTTTGTACCTGTAAGTGACCACACGTCTTCCAGGGGATTTGGAAAGCTAGAGAAGCCAACTTAGTTTTGCGGGACTGGGCAGATTAAAATCACAGGAAAGAAAACAAGATGGTTGAATATGATTAAATCCAACATCACTGATTTCCACATGTATTTCCAGCCACCACAATGCCAACACTTCGTCTGCCACATTACATACTGGGGTGATCTTTGACTGTGGCAGTGGGTAGGACAATACGGCAGTAACCATGTGTTAGTTTCTAACAGTCTCTGATGCATCGTTGTAATCTATCTAAGTCATCTATTCTGTAATCTTCTACTTATCCAGGACTATTCATGTGTGTTTGTATGCAATGATGCTATGATGCTGCATGGCAGGGAGACTGGTAGCTAGCTAATCAGTCAGTCACTCATGGAAAAAAAATCTATGTTTGAGAAAGCTTAAGAACAGATCGCCAGCTGGGTGGCAGATACAGCAGAGATACATGTGTAAAGAGAAGAGTCTGATGCTGTATTTTTTTCCTGATGTGCAGTGGCTTCTGTGACAAGGTAGGTACTGCATAAATCTAAAAGGAGCAAGTAATGCACAAATGGCAAATATTCATTGACAACTGAAAGAGAAAAAAATCCAAACATTACTTGGTAGCACTTTTGAAAAGTATTGTGAACTAATGACTTTCCAGTCCTTTCTGTGACTATAGCTCTGCTACTTCTCAGACACATCAGTCTTTCCTGAAATGGATGTAAATGATGCATAGGTGAATGAGCTTAGCATTGCTGGACATGTCATGCCTGAGTTGGCTGCTGCTGCTGCTATCTTTGCCATTATTGAAACTGAGTCTGAGCAGTCTCATTCAGCTTATCCAACCATGCAGCTGACATTTTTGCTTCATCATCTTCAAGAAACATCACTGAAAAAAAAATATTACTTTTTCAGACACTTTTCAAGAACAGTTTTGGGTTAAGAAAGGAGTTAATCTATTTTTGGTACATTTGGTATCACCAAAAATAAATACCTACAGAAAATTAGGGTTTTCTCTTGCAATGACTCACACTTTCTATTCCTTCTACTGGAGAAACTACAAGGTGTGGCCTTGAGTAGATTAATTCATTGACAAATATGGTCAATGCTGTCACTATAGAGTATCTTCTAAACAATTCTCACTTTAGGAAGCACTGAATAATTAAATTAGTGCAATGTATAGTAAGCAGCTGTTGCAAGACAGCTTTTGCTTTTTTTGTTAGCTAGCCCCTACAAGAACAGAGATCATCCAGAGAAAATATATTTTTAGCAGATGTCCACCTCCTTAATTATGCTACTACTGTAAAACAAAATAAAACAAAATACAATCCTAGTGTACAACCCATGCCAATCCCACACTATCCATATGTATTTTCATTTGGAAGAAAAAAAGACAAATTTTCACTTCAGTGCCAATACAATAGGCACAACTGTGTTCATTTTGTGCAAAGCATACATGTCACTACCCCAGAAAAATTCTGAAATCTCACAGACTCTTTAATCCTGTTCATTAAAATTTAGGTTTCCTTAGTTGCTAGATATATAGTAATAGGCTGTGTTCCACCTTCAGATTGAGAGATTTCCTATAATAATGTCTTTTAAGACACTCCATGGTTTGATTTCATTGTGCTTGAATTATTTGATTTCTGCTTACTGTCAAAGTTAATTTCCTCACAGGTTAACACTCTGGCTGTAGGTAGATTCAACCTGGTGCTGAGCAAAGTCATGCATCTTGGTATTCTTCACGCAGTTTCGTGCAGCTGAGAGTTATTTGGTGAAAAAAACTGCGTGCACCTGCTATACAGAGCCCTGCCAGCAGTGTGTGTGTGTTTGGGGGGGCGGCCGGGGCTGCGCTCAGCCGGTCACAGCCGGTTCCAGCCAGCTAGCTCTGCAACACAGCTCACGCACCACACCCCACAGCCTGCATTTCTCCGGGGACTCATCTTCTGCCCTCTTTCTCTCCAGCGTCTCTGCTGTCTCAACTCACCGCTGCCCTTTCTTAAATATGGTTTCGCTGGGGCACCATGTGCTCCCTGCAGGGTTCCAGCCTGGGGGCACTGCACGTCCATTTTGTCTGGTGGGGAGCTGGCTGCAAACGGCTGTGACTGGTGGTCCCTGGCCCCCTCCTGCACAGGCCACTTCTGCAGCCCCTCCATTACCAAAAGCCTGCCAATTATGCCCAGCACGCAAGCTTACAAACAGAACAACTGCAAGACAGAGAAGACCAAGCTGACAGCAGATGTTTGCATTCCCCTTTATCTCTTAGTCCTGGGAGAAGCCTGGAAAGACTGAATTACACTGCTGGTTTGGGAAGCTCCACTCTGAGTACTGAAAAAGATCCAAGGTGTTCCTCTACTCTGTGGCCGAAGTCCTGGACAGGCAAGAGCTTCTTCTCACTGGAAACCTGCCTGGAGTCTCTGCTTCAAGCTTCTGATCCTTCACACAAAATGGGAGAGATTTTTCTCAGAACTGGCAAAGCAAGAAACTGCAAATGTGGTGAGAAAGTCTGTCCTTCAAACTGAAGAGCAGAGCAAGGGAACTGCAAGACAGAGGGGGAGAGAGGTGGCAGGGGAGAGGGGGGGCAGCTGGCATGGAGAGTGGGTGGGAAGGAAAGGTGTGTAGCTGACTGCATGGCCCAGGAGAGTTGTGCTGCAAGGGACCTGGCAGCCAGGAGGGTAGTGTACCTGCCCTGGTCAGGGCTGTCTCCTTGTGAAAAAGGGCCTGAAACCTCAAAGTGGCTTTAGTGTCTTTTTAGGCACTCATCTCTCACCCTCAGCTGCAGCAATCTGCAGATACATGTCATTCACTACCTATAGGCTGTGTGCACTATCACAGCAATGTGCAAAAAGCTGCTCCAGGGCCGCCTTCTCCCAAGTGTTCTTGATGTTGGTGGGCCCAGAATCTCAGTGAGTTGTGGACGAGCTGCAGGGGATCTTTTTCTTTAGGGCCTGGGGCGATGGGCAGTGAGGTGGCTCATTGCATTAGTTGTTGCAGTAGAGGACTTGGACACTAAAGAAAGGAGTTACATATTCATAAACCATTAACATGTTACCCGCCCCCTTTGCACATGCGCTCTGGGAAGGGTGAGGGTCTTTTGGGTGGTCGTTGATGAAGATTCTGAAGTCATCCTTGCAGTGTTCGTTTGACCTTTTGGAGGTGGGGGGGTAGTAGAACCTACCGTTTTTTTCTGGTTTTGTTACCCTGGCAGTGGTCTCTCCTTCGTGCTACCTCGCCCTGTGGCGTATTAAGGCACGGACCCAGATTGTCGTGGATGCTGAATCAACTTTAATGTGTATTGCTCACATATTTATACCCAGAGCGAATAAGCTATTTTCAGTGAGGACTTTTTGTTTTGAGAGTTTCCCGAGCTGAGATCTTTGTTCCCAAGACCAAGTGGTGTTTTCTTTCTTGAATTACTAAAGTAAAAGGTGCTGATGGTGACAAGTAG
>VXAA01004691.1:6853-18931 GCA_013399115.1 Anseranas semipalmata | reverse complement strand
CACAGAATGTTAGGGATTGGAAGGGACCTTGAAAGATCATCTAGTCCAATCCCCCTGCCAGAGCAGGAACACCTAGATCAGGTCACACAGGAACACATCCAGGCGGGTTTTGAATGTCTCCAGAGAAGGAGACTCCACAACCTCTCTGGGCAGCCTGTTCCTGTGTTCTGTCACCCTCCCTGTGAAGAAGTTTCTTCTCATATTTAAGTGGAACCTCCTATGTTCCAGCTTGCACCCATTGCCCCTTGTCTTATCATTGGATGTCACTGAGAAGAGCCTGGCTCCATCCTCCTAACAGTTATATTAATCTCCCTATGCTGAGTCTGCTTTGCCCATGACGGTAATTGATGGGTGATTTCCCTTTCCTTATCTCAACCCTTGAGCCCTTTCCGTCTTATTTTCTTCCCCTTTTGCTTTGAGGAGGGGGAGTGAGAGAATGGTTGTGGTGGAGTTCAGCTACCCAGCAGGGTAAAACCACCACACACATATGCACCAAGCTCATCTTTTCAGTTATTTACTTTATTTCAACAAGTGAGTGTTTGATGGTCCCTCCCTGTGAGAGACTTAAGTAAGGCAGAGACTTGCCTTTCCTTGGGATCTGCTCTGAAGACCCCAGACAGATTAGTGGGGTGGCTTTCTACCAGCTTCCACAGATACTTCACCAAACTCCCTAAAGCTACAGTGCTGAGGCAGGACTGAAGTGCAACATCCAGACCATGATCCCACCTGCACTACTCTCTCATATGAGTGTGCTCAAAGGTGTGGGGTTTTTGGAGTCAGTAGGTCACTAGGAGGCCAGCGTTTAAACTGATACAAATTGCAGGTTCCTATTTAAACTGGGGAGTCATTGCATGGCATCCATTGATATTCCAGTCTGAAGCATGTTTTGACCTCTCTTTGTTAAATGTGCTTATTTGTCTAAAGGCAAGGTACAATTCACTTAGGAAGAGTGAACATTTCACATACACAGTGAAACTCTGGACCAGTCAGACTTGCTATTACATCTGCTGGCACAGCTACAAAAGAATCCAGGAGACAACATCTCCGTTGTGGACTCTGTCCCCTTTACAATCACTAACAGCACAACAGGACTCCTGTTATCAAAGATCTGCTTATGTTCCACAGGGAGGCAATGCATCTTTCACAGAGACTCTGGACTGCAGGGTGGGAAGGCTTGTGGGACAGGAAAGGGAGAAGGGCTCAGGAAGGTGGAAAACTTGCACATTTGGAGGGGCAGTGGCACTGGAGATTTAAAAGAGCTCTGTCTAACCAGAATACAGGCTTTCAGGTGCACTCCCCAGAGCTGCATGGATGTACAAATACACACACGTGTGGGGATCTTCCTTCAGCTAAAAAGCTCTGTTGTGGGTTTCAGAGAAGTAGCAGGAAGGTTGTTCAGCCTGTGTCATGGATGAAATTTTTACACAGATACGATGTATCAACAATTTAAAATTTATTAATTCCTTTATGGTAAATCACAAATTAGATTGCGTGATTTTTTCTTTAGTAACACTTAATCATGAGTTAATCATTAGCCTATTTAACACAATAATTCAGTAGTGTTTGCTACAATCAAAACAGTGACTTAGTTAAAGATTCATAAATGGCAAGGTTCACACAAGATTTACAGCACAGTATTAGCGGTTTCTGTACAGCAAAGGATTGGGTATTTCTGTACAGCAAGGGACTAGGAATTTCTGTGCAACAAGGTATTGAGGATTTCTGAACTCAGTTGAGCACTCAAAAACTTTTCTTTTGGTGAATTTCTCTCCCTCCTCTGAGTCAGCATATTCAGGAGACAATCACTGAAACTTGAGAAATTCAGGCCACTAGTGAATTACTCACTTTTCTCTACATTGGCATATACAGCAGATGAACATTGACCCTTGAGGAGTCTTGCCCTGAGAAGCATCCCAGCTGAGGGGGAGATCCTAGATTACAGCCCGCAGTGGTCCTGGAGAGCTCAAAGGGGTTCTTTGCTTAGGACTGGTATTTATAGGACCGCAAGATGATTGGCTTTAGTCAGTATTTTTCTATCCTGGCCACAGTTCAGGTTAGGTAATTCTGATGTTTTCTACCAACTGTACAATTCCAGTACCTTCCAGATTGTACAGTTCTGCTACCTTCTGGGTCAGGCTACAATCCAGGTAGCAGGAGTTCCAGGTACAGTAAGGGAGTGCCTAATCATTGCAACTCACTGCACTTGTAACAGTGACAAGAACATAACATTAGTTTATTTTGAGATTGCAGAGTGGTCTGGCGGAGGGAGTTGGGGCTGATGGCTGTACTACTACAGCCTGTCTTACCTTCTGGTTCCTTTAGCACCTTTCATCACACAAAATTACACTTTGCTAAATCAAAATATAACTCAAAGGCCATGAAGGTTTTCACCATTCATTCACCCTTCCCCTTCAGTCCTCTGGGTATTGCCCTCAGAAAAAAAAAAAAAAAAAAGCAACTGTCCTGAGCCTTTTATCCCTTTCTTTATGAAAAGAGAAGCCCCTGTTAAAGGCCTGTGTTAGCAGACTTTTAAGATCAAGAAAGATCACTGTGGCTGCCTCCTCTGGTTTCTTGGGTGACAGAAGCCACTGCATTTGATCCAGCAGTTCCTGCCGCTAGCTCCTGGTTTATAGTTAAGATGTACCTTCTCATCAGTTAGCAATGGAAAATCGTTGACATGCCCTGGGCAAACAACCCTTCTATTTAATTAATTTTCTGTGCTAATTTCTAACCTGGAGTTGCTTAGTTTCAGTTTCAAGCCACTGGATGCCATTACTTTTTTAAGTTTTTTTACTAGATAAAAGGGCTCTTTCCTATGAAGCAAATATATCTGTGGATCTCATATGTTGCTGGTGCAGTACAAAGAGAGCAGAAGGCTCCAGGAAGAGCTAAGCCTTGGATTTCTGGTGGGAACATGTGTGAACACAGACCAGCCACAATGAAGGTATGATACAGGCCCCTTGCCACACACTTAGTGTCATCACCTTTCTTGGTGCTTCAAGTCACTTGGCCTTCTGGCATTGTAATCACAATGTAGAAAAACGAGGAGTTTTTGCATTTCGTTGTCTTAATTAAGATCCCCACAAAAAAATCAGATGGAATTCAGAAATCACACTCTGCCAATAAGATGAGAGCACATTCCCCTTGGGCTTGCATTTTTTAATACAATGGAAATAAATCTCATGTAATGTACCATAACATGACAAGGGAATAGCTGCTTCTTAACAAATACTCATTTGAAACTCTGCCCAGGCCCCATGCATGCTAAGATCTATTTCTTGCAACAGTGTTCCAGCAAAACTGATTACTATTTCCAAAACTCAAATTAAAACTAACAGACCTTGAAGGCTGGGGCTGACATGCGTTCCCTCTCTTCTGACAGAGAACAAAAGTTTTTAGCGCGCTTGCACAAGTACACACATATATGTTTAATTATGTTGTTTAACATATCAGGAATAATTTAGTAACCAGACTGAAGAAAATAATACACTTAACTACTTTTTCCTTGCAGGAATAACTTCATCAGCATTGTGTCTGAGTGTACACATGCACAGATACACGAGCTCTATCTCTGACTGGGCTACTGTATAGGCAGCCCACAGGGTCACCCACACGCAGCTAGCACCATGCCCTCTGAGCCCTGGCCACAGATCACTTCCACTTGGCTCTCATGGGTGCAACAGCAATGGCAAACAGCACAACAGCTTTTAAAACAGAATATTGCCTGTATGGTTGGGGAGCATCTTACAGATACTGAACTCTGAGGCAGAAAGACTATAAAGGGAAAAAGTTACAATGCAATGGGTGTCAGATGCAAGGCCCTTGGACTGCTCCCTGCCATGAAACAAGTGGAGACGGAGGAATTTCAAACAATCACAAAAGCTTGTTCAGGCATATTGTGAAACACTGGAGGAAGAGAGAGAGAGAGAGAGAGAGAGAGAGAGAGAGACTCTCAACTAAGGAAGGAAATTGTTGTTCAGAAGGGGTTAAACAAACATTTACTTTGTCCTGGGATCTCCTCCAAAACATTTCCTTATCTGAATGGAAAAAATGAATTGCACCCAATTTTGCTTCCACTGCTTCTTTTTTTGGTCCCTTCCTTCCTTCTCAGCAGAGAGAGATCCTTCTTGCTACTTGTCTGAGACTAGCAAATGACAAAGGGTGAGGGAGGGAAGGGGGGCAGTGGAAAAACCACAGAGGGAAGGAGAAAAAGAGATGGGGTGTGACAGCTAGAAGGAATAGGCAGGAAGGGGGAGTCTCGGAGGATATGACAGCAGAAAGGTTGGTGACCCCTGCAGAAACTAACCTGGGAACCCCAAGCACCCACCATGTTCTGCACTAAAAAACTTAAAAGTTACTGGCAAAGGGTATGTCTCATCCCCCTCCAGCACTTATTCATGAAAGGTGTTAAGCCACTGTTATAATCAGGTATTCAGTGGTGGCAAATGCTACTGACAGATAGTTACAGTTTGCATAAAGATTTATGTCAGAGTACGGACGTCATTTCCTTCAACAGTTTCTGACATTTTTCACTGTGTAGGAAGTGTAAATAAGCAATTAGAAACATGTGCTAATTCATAACTGAACTATTCACCTTCTCCTCTCCATCAATTTGTTCGAAATGTTTCCGATACATGTTGGCTCAGCTGAGCTTCTATACTTTAGCAAGACTGCTGAATTTGCGTCAAACACTATGAAGAATACCAGAAAAAACAAAAGGCCAACAGCCCTTCTTCCTCTGTTCCCTGTCAAGCACTCCAAAATATCAATGTATATTTAATCTCACACATAATATTCAATATATGCTACAGTAACACAGGCTCTCTTTTCCTGTAAGACTCTGCCATTCATGTATTTGGAGCACTGTAAAACTTCAGGGAGTCAGTTCCAGAATAGTCTTATAATAAAGGAAAGCATGAATTTTTTAGTTCTTGCACTCAGAGAAAAAACAAATGAGAGCATGCTGGTTCTCAGCAAACTGCAAAGGCAGAGCAGGGACCTGAACTTGGGTGTCCCAAACCTTCTGACAGACAGACAGCGGGTCCTTGTACATACAGTGTACAAAAGCCTTGAGCACTCCAGAAAAATCAAGATCAAAGCCAGGCACTTTGGCAACCCTCCTATAGATTGCTTTCCCAGTGGCATCTGATATGACCTTCTGGTCCAACTAGTTTATGAAGTACTCCTTTCTGGCTATTTATTAAGTTAATTTTTCCCTCATTTTGCATACATAGGATAGGACACTTCCAGTTACCTTTTTTCTGCCTCATTTAACAGCAGCATACAGTAACTATAGAGTCCCCCTCCTCTTAGGATCTCCACTCCCACCTGATCCAACTACTTCTGATACTTCCGACAACTTACCATTTTACTGTTAGGCTCTTTGTAGGACAGCAAATTCATCTTTTCTTTCCCTACAGGTAACATTAAGCATGGCGAATCTAATTTATTCTGTCTCCCCAAGACAAATCCCTCTCAATGCTTCTGTGGTGCTTTTCCAACACTATTCCTTGTATTTTGCCTGCTTTATCTTGTACTAAGTAAAACAGCAAAATGATGTTTTACCTGCAATGCCTCTGGTACAACTCTCCAGCCAAATCCAAGAAAGCGACAGATAGGCTGGTAGGTATTATCCCTGACAGATACCTATACGGATAGGTATTATCCCTGTGCTCCTTTATAGGGTAGCTTTCGCCCTGCCTTTAGCAAACATAACCAGGTTGAATTCAAGTTCAAGGTCTAAACCAAACAACAGGACTTGGGTGTAATACCATAGCATGTGTATATACACTTCTATTAGCCACCCACAATGAATTCTTTATCTACCTGTATAGGTTAATAGTTAAGTTTCCCCTGGCTTTCTGTGGTTTCAGACACAGTCAATCTTATAGGAAAACAGGATTTGTTTGTACCTCCCACACTTTCACATGATCTGCTGTCCCCCTTACACCAGGAAATGCAGAAATGATATTGGGCCCATGCCCAGGCTGTCAGAACTCACCAAGAGGCACGCTATCAGAGCTGTGTGTCATTCTTTCTGCAGCAGTAAAAGAAGCATATACTTTTAAGACAATAACCTATTAGCATTTACATTTGGCTCTACTCAAATATCACATCAGTTCACTCACTTGGGTAGCTCAATTTATTTCCTCCATGACTGCCTGAGGAAGTAAGGGTTACACATATAATTAGAACTTCTAGGGGACTGGCTTCCATTCTCCCAAAGCCCAAAGAATTAAAGAGTATCTAGCAATTATATGGGAAGGGGTAGTGTTTTTCATCTTGGGGAGGCCAAACTAAGATACCCTAAAGAGGCCCAAAATCCAGGGGAATGGTGTGCAGCACACTCTCTGGAACACATTGCCTGGCAGCAATCCTAAGCATATTCCTACATCCTATAAAGATATTTTTGAAGAAAAGGCCTTTGGTGTCCTGGTGGACAGCAAGTTGAATGTGAGACAGCAACGCGCCCTTGCAACAAAGAAAGCCAAGAGCATGCTGGGCTGCAAGAGCTGGAGCATAGCCAGTGGGTCAAGGGAGGGGATCCTTCCCCTCTGCACAGTTCTTTTGAGACCATATCTGCAGTAACATGTCCAATTTTGGGCTGCCCAAAATAAGAGGGGCCATGAAAGCACAGCAAGTCCAGCAGCAGTCCACCAGGATGGTCAGGGTGCTGGAGCACATGGCATGAGAGGAGAGACTGAAATAGCCAGTCTGCTCAGCTGGGAGAGAGACTTAATTGCAGTCACCCCATTATAAAAGGCTATCACAGACAAGGTGGAACCAGACTCTTCTCAAAGGTGCACAGCAGAAGGGCAGGTGCAACAGACACAAGTGACAGCAAGGGAAATGACATGTGGTCAGAGAGAAACAGATACTTCAGGATGGTTCAGCTCTTGAACGGGCGCCTGGGGAAACTGAGATCTCTCCAACCTGTGGAACATTTAACTAGATGAGACCATGAGCAATCTCTCCTAAGTCAGACGTGCTTTGAGTAGGGGTGGGACTTGAAGACTTCCTGAGGTCCCTTCTCACAGAAATATCCCCATGCTTCTGTTTCTGAAGATGCAGCTCATGCAATAGCATCCAGGCTGGCCTCATGTCAGCTAGGCTGCATGCAAGTGGAACACAGAGGTGGCAGCACAGAAGTCCACAGTGGTTGCAAAGGTCACCTGAGGATGATGCATGATTAATTCACTGCAAGCACTGGGCTAAGGCACCACTGCTGTCAATACCTGAGCTAGCAAGGGGAAAACCAGCTCAGGTTATGGCTGCATATGCACAGCAGATTAGAAGCTTAACCAAAGAAATTATCCTCTCTTTTTCAAGCTACCACAGCTTATTCATCAAGAGAAGTTGCTCTGCAGTGAATGTTTTTCACAAAGCTTAGCTTGGGGCTTAACAGAAAAACATACCAATGTGTATTTATTTCCTTACCCAAAATAACAGAATCTCTCTTGGGCTCAGAAATTTCTTCAGAATAAGACTTTCTACTTGGACTGCAGTCTCTTTGAGGTGGGATGCTAGCACTTCCCATAGCAGCTGGTCCCCAGGAGCTTGGGAAGATGAGAACACAAAAACATGCATGAAAAAGACAGTTCAGCTTCATAATGTTTAACTTAGATCTGTAGGTCTCAATACTTGGATCTTTAAAAGTCATGCACTGCATCCTGCCTACTCACATTAGAGGACTCTCATTTCCACATGAGAACGCAACATTTAGCATACTCCTGTCGGAAATGCATCTGTGTAAATTATAGTAAAACCTGCTTCAGGGAGCAAAACAGGTGCAGTTTTCCTTTAAGAGCTGATTTCCACAACTGCTACGTAAATAAAAGCTGATTGCACCAGAAGCAGGGAGCAAAGATTTCCTAAATGCTAGCGTTGCTAGCTCATCTGACAGCAAGTGTGCTGTTAATTGCCTCCTCTCTGGGGAAATAACAGGTATGTTCCCCTCCAGGTATGGTGATTAATTGTCTGGAACTGATATCTCTGCTTAAATGGTGGATTAACATGATTTAAGAAATATTCATTGCAAAGTTGATTAGAAAGCACCATCACCAACCTGGCAGGGGATTTCATTTATTGCAGCATAGCACCATTTTGAGATTGTCAGCTTTCCTGCAAAAGGCTGTATTGATGTGTCCATTTTCACAGTGGCTCCAGAGAAGGAAACCCAGAAGGTACAGGGTTTTATGCAAAGTAATGAGCCTTTGGATTATTTGCTCTCCTAGGTGTTTGTGGAAGCCTCCAAGAAAATATGGGCATTTGACAAAGCACCAGGCTGTGTGTTGGGAGAGCAGGGGTGTTTTTTGCTAGTGTTGCCCTGTGAGATTCTGGCAGATTCATTGCCCTGATTTAAGGTTTGCTTTTAGACAGCAAGGATGTTAATCCACCTCACGGTTGCCGTGCAGCTTAATCCACTGATGAGCAAAAGATGCTGAGAGATCACTGGAAAATCAAAACTGCTTCTACATAGACAGTTATCAGCCCAGGGCTGCTAAACACACAAATAAAGAAGGGTCCCTATGCTTAGGACTGGTGGCTGCCGTGCACTTCTTCCTCCAGTCTAACATGCACTGACACCAAAGGGAAAACAACAAGAAACGCTGTTGAACATGTGTTTTCCATGAAGTTAGCGCAGCTTGCAACGTCTCAACTGGCACCACAAAATTTCATGTATTTTGGGATTTAATGGATTGTTATTCCTCTCCACCCTGGAATAAAAATAACCTACACAAAATATGACCTTCATTTCAAAGAGATTTCAAACTGAATATATTTATCTTCTCCCCCCTCCTCCAGCAGTCCTGAGGGTGGGCTGCTGTTCTGCATAGCCAGCAGCCTCTCTGAAGCAGTGTTTTCTGTCATCTTTCCAAGGGGAAAAAGAACAGCATACCTTTGCCCAAGTAATCCTGAAAGCTTTGGCATTAAGAAAAGCAACTCTCTTCACACCACCTGCAGGGTTTATGTGCTGAAGTATTGACTGCTACCTTTTGAAACATTTCTGACATATGTCCTCATTTCTTATTTCCATTGCTTTTACCCTTGTGAAGATCACTTTCATTTTAGCAGAGATACTGCTAATTTACACCATGGTAAATAAAACACGGGATTTTTGCAGGGTAGCAAACACAACTACATTTTATGTAAAGAGAAATCTTCCTCCAATCACCTTCACGTTTGTTGCAGTCACTTTGATTGGGTGTCCCACTGCTGTTGTATTATGGGACTAATGGAAGAACACGATCAATTAGTTTCATTTACACATTCATAATTTTGTATATTGGTCACGTGTTATCAGTTACTTGCTTCTCTTAGCTAAGAAAGAAAAATATTAGTTATAGACAATCTTGTTTGCTCTGTGTTTATGCACTCAAATTTCTGACAGGACACGCCATGCAAAAACACAAACTTTTATGACTGTAAAAACTATCAGGCAGATAGCAAAGACCTACTTCTGTATCTGTTTTTACCTAGCCCTTACCCACAAGCTGCCCCGTACTGCAAATTAACCATGAGCTTCAGTATTTTCCCCATATTCACATATGAATCATTTTGCTCATAAATGAAGTACAACTGCTGCTGAAGTGACATGTGGTAGCTGCTTAACAGTACATAATGAATCCGCACAGCTAGATACCACTACCATTTGAGGGAGGGGGGATTTGGTATGAAAAATGTATCTCTGTGGAACCATATTTTTAGGAGAAATATCCATTGACTTCAGAACTACAGCAGGGATTGTTAAAAAATACAAATGAAAATAATAATTAAAAACAAAAAAAAACAAAAACAAAAACAAAAAAACAGGCAGCCTGCAATCAACACTCAGTTCTAGAATTGGTTAGAAATTTCCCAGTGGAATATTTTTCCTTCAGAAAATGCCAATCTGTCAAACATGAAAGCCACTAGCAATGAATTTGCACCATGAGCTAGACACAATACATTTCAATAACGCCACGAGGCTCCATTTTGATTTTGGAATGGTCTCATTTTTTGCTTATGAAAAAAAAAAAAACATCACTTCAGGAACCTCTTTGTATTATCCAAAAGGTTTAACATATTGCAGTGTAAAAAAGGTTCTAAATGTTATTGCTCACTATATTCAGTCTGACAGTATTTTTCAGAATGTGGTTTCATGAGAAATTTCAGATATTGTTTTTCATTTCAATGAGGAAGAGAAAATGAAAGCCCTCTGAATGTACCGAACCTCCACAAAACTGAAAGACCGGTTCGGCCCTGCAGCAGCTAGCACTGAAACTGTCCATAAAAATAAGCCCATCCCATCATCATTAGTAATACCTAGGCATGTCTTAAATAGAATTGTCATGACATTATCCTTGCAAGCGATATGGATATCCTTTCATCTGGTCATAACACTGCTGTTGTGCTTTACCAAACTTTGCTAGTAACTGCTCAGTAAGATAAGTGCACTTTTGCTTTTCTCACTGTTGTGTCCTGCATGTACCTCTTCAGAAATGGGTACTAAAAATTATTGGTTTCTGTGAAACAGCAGGAACTCTGTTAGAACCAGACCTTTGTGGAGGGACATAAAAATGAAGTTCTTGTTTTCAGCAGCATGTCAGCCCTTGTTTGGCAGTTCTGTATCCAGCCCTTTTAAAGCCCTGTTGGCATGAGATAATGCATTCCACACTTTTTTTGTTTTATTTTTATCTTGGTGTGAACAGACTGCAACAGTTTCACATTTGTTTGTTTTTCAGAAACATTTCTGCCATCCTCTAATGAACAATCCTTGGTCTGCAGATCATTCACAGACAGTTTACCAGAAATATTTGCAGTTCATTGTCTTCACCTCAAGTCTTTGCTGACTAGAGATATATAATTGCACAGCACAGCTCCTTCTTCCTTGCCATTCTGCCATTTGTAACATGCCGACAAGGATGTGCTGTCAGTATTCCAGACAGATAGGCAACTTGCTGTTCACCTTTCCTCCTTTCTCCCACTGGAAATCCCATGCCTGGAGATAGTGAAGACTGCAATTTGAGATGAAGCAGATAGCTGCTCCTGTATTCCATGTTCTTCAGCAAACACCCAAAACCTGAAAATAGGCTTACCATCCAAATCAGAGCAGGGGGAGGAGAGGGATCTGAAGCTAACTGGGGCAATCCCTAATACTGTCACAGTGGAATTAAGACCATGAGGTGGCTGGAAGTCAGACATATAGCATCCTTGCCTTGTCCTGAAGAAGCCCTTGTGCAACTTCTCCACTAACAGTAAGCATGTTGCATGCTGACAGTGTTAGACATTGCTCAAATATATTGCTTCAGTGAAATAATGATGAGAGAGAAAAGGAGAAACTGAATTAATTTCTCAGACCAACACTCCCATCAGCAAACTCTCAGAAATGTAGGAGTTAGTGAAAAAAAAAAAAAAAAAGGCAAGCATCTTGCTTTGATGCCTCTGGGTTCCTTTCCTCTTGATCCAACAGAACTGACCTTGTCTGAAGCAGTAAAACCCAAAAGCACGTACCTGCAAAATACCTAGCAGCTTAAAAATAAAGACTGTCTTGAAAGAAGATAGAGACCATGCCAAGATATAGAAACCTGCTGGTAATGTCTGAAAAAGCATGTTCATCTCAGTTACTGTGTTAGGTGAACAGGCAGAGGTCCTTCTGCCTCTGGGACAGTGCAACAGACAATTCTCCTTACAGCCCCAGTGAGCATGGGCACAAGGCTCTCAGGATCATCCTGTTTCCCTGGAATACACAGGGTGCCTAAAAGAGGTGTTTGTAAGCATTTGGAAAAACTGAATGTGCCTGACTGCAAATAGAAAGAGTTAATGTCTATTACTTTTGACAACTGACACTTCACAGCTTTTTATACACACACTGGTTAGAGCCCAAACTTACTTCAATCCCACAGCATCTCTTTCTCATCAGAAAATGAACCTCAGCACAAGGTGGAGTGCAAGTTCTGTCATTGCCCTGTATTTGACTGCTACTACAGCCTTCTGTGAAAAAGTCCATGCTCTGTACCCCCTCTCACTGAGGACCCATTTGGTCTCTAAGAATGATCTTGGCTGTGAAAAGAACCATTTCATGTTGTTTTTTTTTTT
>VXAA01004690.1:8156-57249 GCA_013399115.1 Anseranas semipalmata | reverse complement strand
ACTGATTCTGTGATTCTGTGAAGGATTCAAAGTTTACTGTTGTGATATATGGATTTTTCTAGTCTCTTTTGTATTTATAATGTATTTATAGTTATCTCTCAATTTTGAACACAGATTAAATTTTTATGAATAAAGAAATAACCTGAAAGAACAAGTGTTCTGTACGCTGTATAGAGCCTTATGGAAAATAAGTTTAAGATAGTTGATTGTTTGCTTGAAATATTATTCTATGCTATAGGCATTTTAATTACTTTTACATTTAATTATGGTGTTTTGTAAGAGAAGGACAATATGAGTGACTCAAAAATAATTGCACTAACGAATAAATTATAAAGATCATTACTTCTGTTAAGCTTATAAACATTATTAAATAGATGTTCAAGGTTCTGTCTTTCCATTGCTATAAGGTCATCTTGGACTTAAGTGAAAATTAATATTTCTGACAGAGCTTATAAAGTCAGTAATAAAGCACCAGTCTTCCTAACCGGTTGTTAAACTGATTCATGAATTGATTATGAACACCTAAGGGTTATGACTGTTTTGGAAGTTTAATTGAGAAGTGATTTTTTTTCTATTATTTTATTTCAAGAGAGCTCTCTTGCTTGTAAGTTAACCTGAATGTAATGCCAACTAGAGCCTGCCTAGGCTGTGACCGACTGGGCTGTGAAGCAGTTGCAAAAAGATACTGTTCCTGTCAAGAGAAGGAGAAGGAGAGTTACTTTGTTTCTGATATTATAACTTTATTAACTCATCTGGCAATTGTAAGGGTGAATAAATTGGAGAGTGTGATTCACTGGCTTTTTCTGTACAGTCTCTGTCCTCAGAAACTACTGTTAGACCTTTTCCTGCCATGCCATTCCCAATTGTTTAAATCACAACGCTAATCACTGAGGCTATGAAATTAGTTGTTTCCTTGTTGTATGAAATACTAGGAACTCAAATTAACTTTTTCAATGTTTCCTTGGGGTCTCTTCTCTAGAAAGTTTTTTATTTGAAATCGTGCACGGACAGGTAGGGGAAGATGTATGAAACCCCTACACGGACTGATCTAGCAGCTAGGGGAAAAAAAAATCCCTATTCCAAAAGAAGTTCCAGAGAAAAGTGACTGATCTGATGTTTGTAAGAGATCATAAAACACATCTGACTCCAGTGCTGTGAAAAAAGTCTGCTATTCAGTAGAGAAAAGCCAAGGTTTGGAAAAAGCATATATAAACATTGGCTTGCCTCATTCTCACCATTCTTTCAGCTCCTGTCTTGAAGATAGAACTTTGCTTCCCTTTTCCTTCCCTCAGTTTTGTTCTTCCCGATGAGATAATTCCTTTCATGCCTACCTTCTCCCATACATAAGCTGTGGGGAGCACATCTGTTTAGTAATATAGAGTGATTGGTTCAGCTGATTTTGCAGGTTAACGGTTCTTTTTTTTTTTTTTCCAAATTGAGTTGTAGGTGCATCTCTAATGTAACATTAACTTTAGCATCAGAGGTACTCTGGTTTCCAGCTGTAGCCTTGACAGAGCAACTAACTTGATTTTAAAGCAGCTGTAGAATTTGGATTTGACCATGAGATAAGTTAGGGATTGCATCTGAGTTGTAACTTAACCTAAGGCTGCAGGGGAGCAGCAGGCTATAAACAATCTAGGAGGTTCATGGAGAGCTTTGATGACAACTTCCTGACTGAAGTCAGGAAGTGGTAGAGCAGCCAATGAGAAGAGGTTGTCTGCTGTAACTTACACTCACAAGGAAGGGCTTGTTGCAGATGTGAAAGTCTAAGGCAGCCTTGGCTGCAGTGACCATGAGATGGTGAAGTTAAGGATCTTAAGAGGAGGTGTCAAGACAGAAAGCAGGACCACAACGCTAGCTTTCAGGAGAACAGACATTGACCTGTTCAGGGATCTGCAAGGAAGAGTCCCATGGGATCAGGCCCTGGAGGGCCCGTGAGAGCTGGTTTGTATTCACCCCACTCAAGCTCAGGAGTAGTCTGTCCCAGTGAGCAGGAAGTCAGACAAAAATGCAAGAGGATCTGCATGGGTGAACAAGGAGCTTCTGGAAAAACACAAACATAAACAGAAAGTATACTGAAGGTGGATGTAGAGGACAGGTAACCTGGGAGGAACACAGAGACACTGTCCAAGTATGCAGAGATGCAGTTGGAAAAGTCAAAGCCTGCCTGGAACTGAATCTGGTGAGAGGTGTCAAAGGCAGCAAGAACGACTTCCAAAGTATATGTGGCAAAAGGAAAATGGGAAATACAGGCCTGCTGCTGAATAGGACAAGGTGATGCAGGACATGGAAAAGGCTGACTGCCTTCTTTGCCTCCATCTTTATTAGTAAGACCTCCTTCCAGGAATCCAGAGTACCAGAGATCAGGGCAAAAGTCTGGAGTGAGGAAGAGTTATCCTTGGTGGAAAAGAATCAGGTTAGAAGAAAATTAAGCAAACTGGACATGACACAAGTCCATGAGCTCTGATGGGAAACACTCAATGAATGCTGAGAGAGCCGCCTGGTGTCATTGTGAGGCTACTTGATTATATTTGAATGATCATGGTGTCTGGGAGAGGTGTCTGAAAACTGGAGGAAAGCAGTTGTCACTTATCTTCAGGAAGGGCAGGAATGAGGACCTAGGGAACTACAGGTCACTCAGCTTCACCTTGATCACTTCCCTGGGAAGTTGTTCCCAGGGAACAACTAATTCTGGAAACCATTTCCAGGCACAGGAAGAACAAGAAGGTGATCATGAGTAGTCAGCATGGATTCACCAAGGGAAAGTCATGCTTGACCAACCTGGCAACTGTCTTTGATGAAGTGACTGGCTTGGTAGATGAGGGGAAAGCACTGGATGTCATCTACTTTGACTTTAGTAGGGCTTTCAACACCGTCTGCCGTAAGATCCTCACAGAAGCTGAAGAAGTGTGGAGTAGATGAGGAGAGTGTAAAGTGGATTGAAAACTGGCTGACTGGCCAGGCCCAGAGAGTGATGATCAGTAGGTCAGAGTCTAGTTGGAGGGCAGTAACTAGTGGTGTGTCCCAGGGGTTAATATTGGATCTGGATGATGGGGCAGAGTGTACCCTCACCAAGTTTGTAGATGACACAAAACTGGGAGGAGTAGCTGACACCAGACTTTCATGCTACCATCCAGATGAACCTGGACAGGCTGGAGAAATGGGCTGGCAGGAACCTTACTCAGTTCAACAAGGGCAAATGCAAAGTCCTGCATGTGGGAAGGAACAACCCAAGGTACATGGGGTACATCCTGGGGGCTGATCAGCTGGAAAGCAGCTTTACACAGAAGGTCCTGGGGGGTTCTGGTGGACCAAGTTGAACATGAATGAACAATGTGCCCTTACCACAAAGAAGGTGGATGGTATCCTGGGATCCTTCCCCTTTACTCCTCACTGGTGAAGCAACACACCTGGAGTACCGTGTCCAGTTCTGGGCTTCCCAGGACAAGAGAGAAGTGGACGTAATGAAGAGAATCCAATGAAGGACCACATGTGAAGGGACTGGAGCATACGAGGAAAGGCTGAGAGAGCTGGGACCATTCAGTCTGGAGAAGAGACTGCTCAGTGGGATCTCATCAGTACGTATAAATACCTGAAGGGAGGGTGCAAAGAAGAAAGGGCTAGGCTCTTCTCAGTGGTGCATAGTGCAGGACAAGAGGCAATGGGCACAAACTGAAATGCAGGAGGTTCACTCTGAACATCAGGAAATGTTTCTTTACTGTGAGGGTGACTAAGGTTGCCAGAGAGGTTATAGAGTTTCTATCCTTGCCAAGATAGTCCTATGGATTCTCTTTCAAACTGACTGCTTTAAGTATGTATCTTGTATGGGATTTCTTACAGTAGTGGGTACTGGAAGTTACTGGGTAGCGTAATGAGGAGGCATGAACTCCTACAGTAACAGTGGCTGAACAATAAGAATACAGGAAGATATTATATTTATATAAGAATTAAGTACAAGAATATAGGAATGAAACTTAGAATGAACTTCTGGTAATGAATGATGATGGACATGGAGTTTGGATGAGTTCTCTCTGGTCACAGTTCATGTTAGTTTGAAAAAAATGTCACCGATTAGAATTGTTTACAAGAAACGGCAGAGAATGCGCATAAGCATGGCTGAGCATGAAACGTGCCTAATTTTCTTATTCAGTGTGACTCAAAGCCGCGACCCTGATTTTGGCTAAAGCCTCTGCCATCTTGTGGCCAGATAAGCAGAACTCTCATCTCTCAGTAGAATCCTCTATGTGCACTCTGCATTGACTTCAAGAGAGGTCCCAATGCGGTTCAACACTTCTAAAATGTAGAAAGTTTTGTGTATTTTAGCATATGATTATGTGAAATGTCCTTTCTGTATATGAACTCTTCATAATTGAGATCAACATGAATGTTCCTGCACTTACATATTTTGTTTTAGTGCCCATTTTGAAAGGGAATCTACTTCTGTTTTTTTTCCCACCCTTCAAAAAGGTGACACAAAGCAAGAATCATATCTGAAAAGATACCGAGAAGAGAAAAAACAGATAAAATGAGGAAGTTTGTTGGTATATTTCTGTTTGTTTATGGTGCAGAAATTTTGATCATAGCATTTTCCTGTCTGTATTTTATGCACTTTAAAGAAGCAGTAAAAACATGGTAGGTTTTTTAGTATATTCATGGGTGTGAGTGGGTGGGTGCGTGGAGAGAGGAGTGGGTGACCAAGCACAAATTTTTCTGCGTATTTCTACTACTCCCCCTCTCCCGCTCCCCACTTTCACACTCTCTTAATTAGTTTCTTTTTTTAGTGTTTTTTTTTTTTTACTCCTGTTATTTGAGCTTTTACAGTCAGTCACAGGGGCTTTTTAATCCTAGTTGTACAAGAGATGTATTGTTTGCCAGGTTAATTTTGAAATGAATCCATGAGATAATCAAAGGAAAAATTAAACCCTGAAAAAGGATTGTGTTTATTAGCATATTTATATACAGAAACCATGTTTGTAGAAATAGAATACCTCAGACTGTTTGCTGATTTGTTTAAGGAAAGTGCAAAGAATGGTATCATGTCACTATCATAATTACTTTGAAAATGCGAAATGAATAGAAAATAATTTTGTTTGGAGGCCTATTTTTATCTGCAAAGAGGTCCTCACTGTTTGTTTAAAAAACAGTGAATTTCACTTTTTACCGAGGTACTGAAAGCTACATTTTTTTGTCTTTGAGAAAAGAATGGGTCAGCTCCTTCCAAACTGTGTTCAGATATTTGTGAGAACTGCTTGTGAGGTGTCCACTTTTATCTCCATATTGCGTTACAAGCTGTTTTAGATGCTGTTAAAAGAGCCATAAAAACTCTTGAGAGTAAATTACAAGATTGAGTCATTTAAAAATTAGTAAAGATTGGAATAGTGGTCTCATATGAGCTGCTACCTGTTACTTGCTGTATTTCTCTGAAGAAATGCAACATAAATCTAATGTGCTCTAGCAAAGATGTTTCAAGCCTACATTGCTTTGTTGTAGTAAATAGCGAAAAATATGCTGGTTTTTAGCTTTTTTTTTTCTGATGTTGGATTCTGTGGTACAGTTATCAGACATGACAGGTATTCTTTAAAACTTTGCCATTAAAAATGGGGATGTTAGAAATGTTTTTTACATTTCTCTTGAAATTATTGTAAAATGACACTCAGATGTAGGCTAATATCAGAATAAATATTTGATATTTTCCTGACATTGAATAGATTATGTCTAAATGTTCTTTTATATTGTTAAGAAACTCCCAGATACGCATCTAGGTCAAGGAATATGTTTACTGTTGATCTAATAATAGTTATTAAAAATGCTGTATCCTGCCAAGGTAGACTTTAATTTCAAGAAGTATTATTATGTGTTGACTTGTTAAACTACTCTCTTACAGGTCCTATGCTTTTTTTTAGTCTACATTGCAATTGTAAAGTCTAAAAAAGTTACATAACTATTGCAAAAGTTTGAATTAATATTTTACTTAAAAATTCATCTAAACATTTTGCTTAGTATTTTAAAATACCAGAAAAAGCTATATCTGTGAAGTAAAGTAACAGCTTTAATAATAATTTGTAGTAATTTGCAGTAATTAGGCATAAAGATAAAACTTTTTTTCCAAGTTTAAGGAATGTAGAAAGAATTGAAATGAATCATTATGATTTTAGAACATAAGCTAATTTCAGTGAACTTTTCCTCTTACACTAAAGCTTCTATAGCTTGTCCAGAACAGCTTTTAGGAAATGGAAATAGATTATTCATCTTGGTTATAGAAATTGTGGATTGTGTATTTTATGTTTGGTATTTCAAAGCAACCACTAGCAGTTTGTTTGGTGATTGGTTGTTACTTAACAGAGAATGAAAAGATGTGGTGGAACAAAAAAGATAATTTATTCTTAATTTATTCTCTTAACTATCACTTAGTTCTTAGTAAGAGAAGAGTAAGATTTCAGGATGTTATGGTTGCTAAAAGCTTACATGGATTAAAAAAGGTGACTGGACAAATGAATGGCTAAGTGGTGAAAAGCCGACTGGGTACTGTTAAGCAGAATAATAACACCTCTGGTGAAACCTTCAATCTGCGTATTGCTGGAGACTGGAAGGATATTCTTTGCTTACAGTGTTTCTTGTCTGCTTTTGGCCACTATCAAAAAGACAGTACTGCCTAGATTAAGAGTTGATTTTTTTTTTTTATCTGGTGTATTTATTACTGTGTTCTAACCCTGTACGCGTCTCCATGTGCCTCCATGGTTAAGTCATTGCTCTTATTTTGCCATATTACTTTGTTTCTCCGAATTGACTGTGCACAATCTGTGAACAAAGATTAATTTTATGTGTTATTTTTTTCTAATTAAATACATAAATTAATTTGAAGATAATTAGTTATTGTTTCTTCAAACAAACTTTATATCTCACAGCTCTAATACCTTGCTGATGACTGAGTTTTATATTTGTAGATTCTGGTAAAATTTGCACCCTTCTGCTTGCATACATATTTGTGTTTAATTTTCTTCTTTGATACTGCTTATCATAAATATATTTATATATATATTTATTTCAAGTGCCTTTATGTCACATGAGTGCATCAAAGCTAAAGCTTTTATTAAAAATACATAAATAAATTTGCTATCCAGAATGAACTCATTCTGTAAATACAGCTCCTTTGTAAAATTCCCAGACGCCTTAAGGGTAGCTTTTCTTCTTAAGTGAAATAGTCATTGCAGGCAGTCAAAAGTGGTTGCTCAAAGAGATGGTTGAACTTCATACAGAAGTCACTGTCTTGTATATAAATGCTGGTTACTGAACACATAACATGCTTCATTATTTCTTGCTCAAAAGGCAAGGAAGTGAAAACTGAGAATATTAAATGTTCATTATTTCTTGCTTTAACTTGCATTCTTTCTTCACCACCTGCCCAACTGTCAAATGTCACCATGTTTCTTAGTCTTAATCAGCTGCATCAGAACTGCAGTCTGACATCAAACCATTCCCCAGTTTTGAGTAAGATTGTCAGAACTGTGCAGAGTATCAGTGATGAGAGTTGGGGAGCTGGTAATACTTAACAGCATGTTTAAGTGCTGTCTTTCTTACCAATAAAGAAACTTGCCTGAATTGAGTTCATAATAGTTTTCATTATATTTCTTGTTTTCCTGGCTGCTTGAGCACTGGCTAATGTCTTCTTTGGGGGCACTAATAATTGCCCTAACAGTGAAGTCTAACCCCTTTCTCTTCAGTTTTGTAGTTTTGATCTTGGTTACACGGACTTATCTTGGTTACACTGACTTTTACGTACTGTATTACCTGAAATTAGAATTGCACTTTGTGAATCTGAAATACAGCAAACACTACATGCATGGCTTTTAATACACAAATTTTATAGGCAATAATGGAATGAAAACAGCTGAAATCCTATGAACTCAGTATATTTCTTCTTTGGTGCTTTATGGTTAGAAATATCTCTGAAATGATAGCTTTAGTTTTTATACTGTTCAGAGAAATGATAAACTTGCACAGGAAAATTACATTTTAAAAGCATTTTTAATAATTTTTAGTATTATTTTGTAAGTAAGAAGCATAGATACGCACAGTGAAACTTAGTGACATCTAGCTATCGGCTCATCAGAGATTTTTGTCTGTGGCTATTTTTCTTTTGTGTGTAGAATTTTGATCCATCTTAGGTTTGATGTATTTAGTATTAAGCTGATACGTACCTCTCTGTTCTCTGCTTCAAACATCTCAGACTTAATACCTGATCTAAATTCTACTAAAGTCAAGATAATTTTGGACGTTTGCTGAAGTACTTACATATTTGTGTTAATTTACAGTTTTTTGAAGGGCTAGATCAGGCATGTATCTTTTGAGTGAAAATATTATATAAAATTGCATTATTTTATTAATTTATTAATACAGTTGTGTTTTTTTTTTTCAGGGTATTGAGGAATGGAATATTGCCCATCTTAATACAATATTGGATGTTGTAGGAGAAGACTGTGGAATTTCTATTGAGGGTGTAAATACCCCATATCTGTATTTTGGCATGTGGAAAACAACATTCGCATGGCACACTGAAGACATGGATCTCTACAGTATTAATTATCTCCATTTTGGGGAGCCAAAGTCATGGCAAGTTTAAATTTTTATGAAAGATCATTTAATTTATCTGTTTGTTTCAGCTGACTAAACCAAACAGTTGGGGTGCAATTGCTTCACAGTGATGAGCTTTACTCAAAAGCCAAGATAGCATTCTCAGCTGAAAAAGCAATGAAATATGTGAGGTCTGTGATGTAAAGAACATCACAGTAATGCATTCTATTTTAAAGGAAAAGGCTAATAAGTATATAGGGCTTATTTGAGTTCAACAGAAAAAGATTGTAATGATTCAATTTGAGAAGTTTAATTAGAGTTGGCAACTCCAAGACTTGTTGAGAGAATTCCTGTAACGCCTCTTTGAAATCAGTTTCTTTGTTTCAATATACTTAAACATGTGACTTGTCCTTTGGGACTGCTTGCAGGTTTTTCTATTAAACATGCATTTAATTGCTTTTTTACATCAGGGTCGTATTCTCTTCTGTTACTCAGGCCCAGTAGCAGAGGAGATTCAGCACTGAAGATACCTCCTAAACAGGAAGTTCTGCTATCCTTTCCACATTATCTTAGATTTTTAATTGAACAGCCTTTTGACTGATGGAGAGACAACAAAGTAAATATTGTACGTGTAGATTGTGGTACATGTATATATTAAAGCACATGAGAGAAACATTTTCCTACAGATAGTAAGATTTCTTTTTCTCTCTCCAAAATAACCTGTGCAAACAACATAAAGTCATTGGAAAGATACACAGTAGGTAAGCTATGCTTAGCTATATTCTGGCAGCTTCTAGTCATCCAAACTAGATGGAAAATTTTGTAGCTGGTATTTCCTTAAGACATTATTGGTTGCTTTTATATCTATACAAAAGACAAAGGCCTACTTATTTAAACTATAAACTAGAAAATACTGCCTTTGTGATCACAGTACAGAAGGTGGTAAATTGGTCAGCTGCTGGTTCTTAGGTCACTGCTTTCTTTACCTGCTTTTCTTGTACAGTGGGCCTCGTGTTTAGACAAAGGAGGTAAACAACAGCTATTGGAGTAATGCATTTCTGTGTTTTGCATTGATTAATTATATTTTATTTTGTTGGAAATTGCTGCTTTGATAGATTTGGGCATACTAAGAAAGTCTTCTCAGCCACAAGAATTATAGCTGTGCTAAAAATGGATGAAAAGATGGGTAATTCCACAATGTTCTAAGATGATAAGACAACTTTAACTAAATCAATGTGATTGCATAAAAAATTGTTTTAATTCTTAAGAATTTTAGTACTATTTTAGTACTATTTAAAGAAAACCTCAGTGAATATTGTAAAATTCCAAGTAGTCGAGACATTTTCTTACATCTTGAAGTCTATAAGCACAGCAGGAACTAAGAAAACTTTACTATCTTCCAGTATTTTGAAGAAGGTCTGAGTTGAAAATATAAATGCATTTCTAGTTTACAGATACTTGTTTACAATTCCAAATGAACAAAGTCAATAAACACTGTCCTCTTCAACTTTTGAAGAAATAGCACTGGGTACTAATGTCTTTTCTGAACCAAGTTGGCCATATTGTTACAAAATGTAGCACGAAAAAAAAAAGGAACAATGAAAGTTTTAGATTCAATCATTTAAAGATTTATTTATTGTTATACAGTTGCTTTTACTGGAGGAATGCTGCAATAATTTATGCTAATGCTGTATCAGTAAAATGTACCATGTGTTAACATGGTATTTTACTTCAAAAAAGCAGGGGATGAGTTGTAGCTTAGGATACAGATAACAGATCTTGTACGTTCTTTTAAAATTTAAGCTCAGTCGACAAGTGCTTCCTTAGTGAAACCAAATACCCTGGCATGTACAGTAGTAACACAAGGTTTTAACCTTACCTTATACATGTAGTTCTGCAAGACACCCACATTGGTCTTACGGAGAAGTGACAGATATTTTATTAAGAAACATGATAGGTGGTGTGTTTTCTCTCAATTGTGAGAAGAGAACCACTTCCACCTGAAAGCCCAGATGAGAATGTGCAGGCAGCAGCTAAATCTGACTGCTGTGATGGTCTTCATGGATTTGGAGCTTTCTCCAATAGCTAGGCATAGATAAACTTTCATTTCTTCTTCTCCTCTGCACTTCACCACCAACAGGCATACAAAGAAGTTTATAGGTTCATATTATTTGTACTGATTACTCCACTGACTGTCTCATTTGAAACACAGGAAAACGTGTTGGATTTGCAAAATTACAATTATGGTTGTTTTTGTGTCTATGTATATATATATATTTGCAATTCATATGCTTGCTTTATAGATTACTTTTTGCTTGTAAAAAGATGCTAAGGACAGAAAATAATTTGAAAAAAAGAAAGGAATTAATAAAATTTAGAGGCCCTGAAACAGAACAATATGAAGGGAGAAGAGATGGATATAGTGGGGAAAGATTTGTTGAAAAGAGGAATAGTAATTGTTTGCTGCTGGGCAGAATTTTTACTGCAACTTCTTCTTTGCTTTTTTTTCTGAGGGGAAAGAAATTTTGAAGGTGCTACCTCATTTAACATCAATGTTACTTATGGAAAGAGTCACATTACCAAGAAGAACCATTGGCATGATGGATGATTTACTTAATTTATTAATTCATTTTGTTGTGGATATGTGTCGTAATGGTATCTCAGAACTGCTTATTGTCATTGAAAGTTTCGTCACTGCCATTTGTTGTTAATTATTTTCATTTTCTTCTATTGTAATTATTATTTCAGCGTTATAGGCCTTGACTAAAGATTTTCTTGTTTTATATAATAGTTTGAGGAATTTTGACATGTTGTTCAAATATTGAACTGCTCTTTGAAATTGCCTTGCCTAAAAGAGCTTTCAGTTAATAGTAAAAATGTTAGGCTATTGGTACGTGTAGTAGATCTATGGGTGAAATATAGATAGTGCTTGAATTCACATTATAAATTTATAAATGAAAAGAAATCTGAATAAGATATTTGCATTTTGGGAAATATTTCTGGGTGTCTTAAGTGTCTGAAAGCAGTGCTTATTCTTTTTGCTGTTTACCTGACTCATATGAATAATAGTGGTGTTGATAGGATTTTTCTTTTTTACCTTTTTAAGGGTTTAGATGATGTAAATGTTCTTGAAGTATATTAATAATGCATATGTCAAAATGTTTATTAAACAGGACTAAAGCAGTTATTTTCATGGCACTGTGGATGTTTCAACTGTTCATATTGGACTCTTTTTTTCAGAGAAAGAGTAGGAGTAAGTGGAGAACATATTTAGTGATTTATTTTAGAAAGTAATATTTTTTAAAATTGTGCTCATTTTCTTCACCTTTTAGTGAAGAAATGATGGAGATCTGAATGCTTTTCCACATAAAGAATTAGAATTTTTACTTAGTTTTAAAAGGGGAACAGTATAAACTTGTCATATAATACAAGCAGATTATTTACATATTGACCTGTGACATTTTCTGTGACATTCCATCTGGTCTTCAGTTACTTGCTCTTCTGAACTGAGTAGAAATGACGAGACAATATATTGGTAAAAACAAAACAAAACAAAAAAGCTTAGTAATGCATTTCGTATATTGCAGAATGTCTTGCAGGGATGGTCAGTCATAAAATAAAGACAAGTATGTGCAACAGAAAGGGATGATGGTTCCATCTTTGTAATAACGTCAAGAAAAAGAGTGGATTGTTAAAGAGAGAGCGCTTATCCAAAACTAGATGAAGTAACAGTATTGTAAGAGAAGCAGTGTGAAATGAATCTGTGGTGACATTCAAAATAAAGCAGGTGGGTTAGATATAGGAGTTCTGTTTTGGGGAGTTCAGTGGATACAGAATGGTGAGAATGCTGATCTTCTCAAGACTGCCTGAAATTCTTTTCATGAGCAACTTGTTGCCTCTTGATTGCCATAGCTATAACCTGTTTTTATGGATTTGCTAGTGCAGAAAGTGTACCAATGCCTGTTCATCTGCCTGTATGAAGTGGAAAAGTGAGGAAAGATGAGCCATGGTATTGGCTGTGGTAGGCGTTAAAAGGTGATTTCACATGAAGGCTTTTAGATTTTGAGTGCCAGTAGCAGAGGAAATAGTGATGGAGTTATGAGTATTGTGGTATAAAATGGGTGGTGTTCTGATATTAATATTACAGACAAAATTATACTCAAAGGTGTAGAAGGGAAAGCATACTCAGACTGCTAATGCTACATGATTTAAGAACAAATATGGTAGTAAAGTAGATGGGTTAAAAGAGACTCAGTTTGTGACAGGGCCTTCTGGAATATCATTAGTAGGATTTTCAGTGTGATCAGCAGATGACAAAGACTGGTCAAAATTGGGCCAAGTGATGCAGAGTTCAGCATGAGTGGAAGAGTGTTGGTAACATGGAGCAAGTTATGCATACCATTGACAAAACTGACATGTTTCCTGGCTATGTTATATGTCTTGGAAAAGTAACAGATAAAGAAAATTATAGTGATGTGCAAATATTTTAATGTGAAAAGTGGGAGTAATCTATAATACCTCCTCTGGGAGGTGGGAGGATGGTTATGTTGAAATTAGTAGAGGATTAGCCACATTAACTTCTTGCTAAAATTATCAGAGAAGCTAAAAAAAAGAGCTCAGGAGCCACAGAGATGGCTATAAACAGAATAGGGATTTTGACTGTAAAAAGGTAGCTCTGATTAAATGGAATAGTGTTTTTTCAGCAGTGTTACTGTGCTTGAAACTGAGCAAGCATTTGGGAGTTACAATGTTCTCTATGAAGTGGGACAGCCATTTGTGCTGGTATTTCTCTCTAGTTTCTATCTACTTCTGTTTAAAGATGGCACAGAAGTGCGAGGAGTGGCTGATACAACAGAGGGCTGCTCTGCTATCCAGAGGGATCTGGGCAGTCTGGAGAAGTGGGCTGATGGGAACCTTGTAAAGTGCAACAAAGGGAAGTACAAAGTCCTGTTCCTAGGGAGGAACAACCCCATATACCAGTGCATGCTGGGGGTCGCCCAGCCAGAAAGCAGTGTGGCAAAAAAGGTCTTTGGGGATCCTGGTGGACACCAAACTGAACATGAGCCAGCAGTGTGCCCTTGCTTGTTGAGAAGGCCAATGGGATCCTGGGCTGCATTAGGCAAGGTGTTGCCAGCAGGTCAAGGGAGGTGATCGTTCTCCTCTGCTCAGCACTGTTGAGGCCACAGCTGGAGTTCTGTGTCCAGTGCTGGGCCAGCACAAGAGGGAGACATGGACATACTGGAGAGAATCCAACGGAGGGCCACGAAGATGATGGCGGGACTGGAGCATCTCTCCTTTGAGGAGAGGCTGAGAGAGCTGGGACTGTTCAGCCCAGAGAAGAGAAGGCTCAGGGAGGTTTTGTCAATGTCTGTAAATACCTGAAGAGAGGGTGCAAAGAGGACTGAGCCAGGCTCTTTTCAGTGGTGCCAGCGCTAGGACAAGAGGCAATGGGCATAAACTGAAAGGCAGGAGGTTCCCTCTGAACATCAGGAAGCACCTCTGTATTGTAAGGGTGAAGGAGCACTGGCACAGGTTGCCCAGAGAGGTTGTGGGGTCTCCCTCTTTAGACATCTTCAGAAGCCACCTGGACATGGTCCTGTGCAGCCTGCTCTGGGTGGCCCTGCTTGGGCAGGGGGGTTGGATGAGATAACCTCCAGAGGTCCCTTCCAACTACAACCATTCTGTGATTCTGCAATACTTAATAATTTTCTTAATCTGCATTCCTAGAAACATAAAGCCCTTGAAAATACAGAATTAGAGAAAAGGAGGACCTTCCCTACCCCCCATTCAGAAACAAGTGCAGCAACAAAGACAGCAACAGTAGTAGTATTTTCCCATATCTGGTAAATAACTTTCAACTCTCTATTGGAAGGTTGAGAATAAGCTATGTTCTTCTCTCTGACAAGCAGTTCGTTCTTGAGTTATTATTTTTGCCCAAGGCCAGGCAGTTGGTGAAAGCCATTTAGGTATTGGAATACAGTTACCAGTTCATTTTGCATGAGCTGGTATCAGCATACAATATTTGTGACCATTTATTTTTTAACTGTACAGTGTATATGTTAGAGAAGGAAGTTTTCAAAAAGTAATAACTAGTCTCCCGAGCTACCTTGTCTGCTGATCTGTGGGTTTTGGTGTTTCTGCTGATGGCAGGAACAGACTACTGCAGATATCGCCTTTGTAGCTTCAGTAGAACTATAAATTTGAAAATGGTACTGTAGTAATGATTTTGTACTACAAAATATAAGTGCTTTGGCTCTGACGCCTAGAAGAGTGTTATACATATGGCGTACATTTGTATAATTACTTTCTGATGCATGATAAAAAGATCACCATAAATCTTCAGAAATCTAACTACATTTTTTACTTGTATTGATTGTTCTAGTGACGTTGTTGTATAACTGCATAGTTTTTTTGTTCTTTAATACATTTTACTGTGAAGGCTTGATGACTTAGTGATTTTGCATTCATACATAGCTTTGAATTTCTTTTAATTTTATTAAAATTTTAATGTTATTAAATTATTAATAAGTTTAAATGGTTTGCAGTGCAAAAAAAAAAAAAAACATCTGTTTCACTTTAGCTTCATTGGCTGCTTTACCTTATTTGTATTATGGGCAAATAAAATTTTATTCTGTGTTTTTTTTTTTNATTTTTTTTTGTGTTTTTTTTTTTTTTTTTTTTTTTTTTACTCTGTGCTGACATTAGAGAGATGCAAGTCAAGTGTGGAAGTCAGTGTATGACTGACAGTTTATAGAACTTTGTGCTGATCCATGCAGTACTGACTCATAGGAAATCTGTTTTGCTAGCTAACCCGATATGTTTTTATGACAAATATAGGTCTTATTTTCTGTTCTCTGAAACTAGGGACTTGTCATCTCATAGTCATTGTTCTCAGAGGCCATTACAGTCTGCATTTTCCATCTTGAGAGTGATAAGAGGTCCTTGGAAAAAGAAAAACAACTAATAGTTCAGAGACCTTTGTATTCATGTCTATAGTACCATTTAGCTCCACTGCTTTTCTTGCTATGAAAGTAAAATTCACTTTCTGTGAAAACATACAGACTAAATTAAAAATATGTGACTCATTCTAGCAGGATATCCTTGGTTTTCATGCTGTGCTAGCTATACAATTCACAGAACATGTTACAGGTATTCATGACTTTTGGCATTCTTTGCAGCCAATGAAGACAAATTGTCCTTTTTCTAACACAGTTTCCGTGAGTGATGACTTAGATTTTCATTTATGTCTTGCATATGTCCTTAAGCCAGGATTTTCATGGTGGAACAAGCTTGGAGATAGAAGCTTTTTCTAGAAATAGAGTATATGCTAATGGATGCAGAACACTTAAGGCTTTAATAGTATAGGTCAGACTGAAAACTTCTGAAGCTCTGCAGCAATAAAGCTTAAAACTGCATTAGTAAGTAAATTGGCTTATATTTTTATTTTCTTATTTTAAACACTGCTTAAGTGGATATTGGTCATAACCAACATAGCCATGCTTTTCTGCTTAATTAAAGATAGAATAGATGGATATGTAAATGCATGTCAAGTCTATACAGTGAATTAAAGAAAAGTGAAAGGCCTAATTCTGATACAGACAGAAAATAGCATCACTGTAGCTTTATTTTTAGCTACAATAGTAGGTTATGCAGGATGTTTTTTAATATTATATGTTAAATTTTGCTTCAGGAAGCACAGTTATAATAATGTTACACTACACTTCATTTTTCTAAGTAAATATTCTCATATTACTGTCTTAAAAACAAGGCGTTATAAGTTTTTGAACTTAATGTAACAGAAACTGGAATGCTGAGTAATTGTTTGGATTCAATATTAAACAAGTAACAACGATTTACAATAGAATATTAACAGTCATTCTCAATGTGAAGACAATTGCATATAATTGCATTTGTTTAATTTTATTAATATAGGTTATGTGGTTTACAACTAGTGTGGAGTTATGCTTGGAGACTTTTCTCAGTAGAGTCCAGGAGAACATGTCAGACAGTGGAACAAAAAAGCAGATAATCATTTCTTCCCTGATCATACAGGGATATTACTCTTAAAAATGTGTAAATATTTGTTGTGTTATTGTTGAAGGACTTGGTAGCTTTGGGCTGGAAATGTTTTGTTTCCATCCTATCTTTATAAGAAGGTTTGGTAGCCTCTAATGTGAAAATTCTCGTCTTTTTTTTTTTTTTCTTTTTTTTTTTTTCTGGACTTGTAGAAATCACAGTTGAACAATTTGATGATCATATGCTGCTTTGTTTTTTTTTTTTATATGGTAGATCATGAAGAAAAAAGCATGAAGCAAATGCTAGGATCACTTAAATAGTGTGTTCATTATTATAAATGGAGAAGCAAATGCACTTGAATAGGGTGTCTGGTCTGTGAAAACCTGGAGCAGACTTAGCAAAGAGCCCTAAAGTAATGAGCTGTGATGCCATGCCTAACTTCCAGGCTGCTCGTCCTAGGGAGCAGTTCAGAGCTCAGTTCTGAATTCGGTGCTTAGGCTCCGCATTCTGCGGGTGGGTGGAACCAGTGCTTCATAATGGTGGGCATGTTGAGTGGGGAACTGCCCCGTCCAGCCAGTAGACAAATCTGAAAAGAGGGGGATACTTGAAATTTTGTGGTTTAATCATCTAAGAACTGCAGTAACAGGGATTTGGAAATATCTTTCCAAAGTTCTCCTAAGTCGTCATTGTAGAGCAGGTGAATTGCTCGCTTCTTTAAAGAAAAGAAACTGAGGTAGTTCCCCTGTGTAAATTGGGCTTACTGGTTACAACTGAAAATCCAACAAAAAAAGTGAGAATGTTACTTCAATTCCCTTTTTATTTTTAGGTAGCATATCAACCCTGTACCTCCCAAGACTATCCCTTAACAGTTAGGTTATGGAAGTATATGCTTTACTGTTCCACATGACAAGTTATGTGAGAGCACAGAAGGAGCATGGAAGAGGGAAGATGTCTTTGTATAGAGAGGAATCTTGGATTCTAATGTCTTCTACCAGAAAGTTTCTTTAATTTCCATTAGCTGGCCACTAGGTAAAATGATAAATCCTAAGACCAGGGAACAGAATCAAGAGTTTCTGTGAACTTACTGTTTTTTCTATTCCATCTGCTAGGAGGGAAAAAAAATAAAAGCATTAATACATATTTCTCCCTCCAAACAAGTGATTCTTCTGAAATTGTTTCAGACAGCTGTGTGTATTCTGGAGGTGTTAGTAGGCTTTTACAAAGCATCCGGATGATATGTATGTTCATGAATTGGTTCTTTCATATGTTAATGTCACAAACTGGCACAGCAGCAATATTACAAATAGGCAATCCCAAGTTGTATACAATGATTTTACCAGTAACTGAACTTAACATGGGCTTCTCGAGTTGCAAAGCGTGGCTTTCTAACACTTGCAGTATGCAGATATGGGAAAGAGACTGAATCAAAAATCTTTAAAACTTAGATGTTGTACTAATGTTGTTTCCTAGTTTTTTGTTTTTGTTTTTGTTTTTTACTCTGGAGTTACATTACTATAGTGTTATTTCCAATCAAAATTTGTTCTGGCATTTTTTCTATAATTTCCTCAGTCTCATTTTAATATCAGTACAGAAGTGTAACCTTTTTAATTTCCTTTTTAGCTAACCAGGAGCTTTGAGTAGCGTTTTTTTTTTTTCTACTGTGACCTACACTCATTATTGAGAGAGTCAAATGGTTATACTGTAACCAGGAGAGGGGAAAGAACATGAAAGTAATGGAAAAAAACACAAAGTGATGCACAGTATATAATATACAGCAGATCATGCCCTAGCGTTATTTAAAAATATTTGTTGTCTACTAATATAAGTGATTTTAGCCCAGTTTTCCACAAGCACTTTTTATGTAGTGGAATTATTTTATGTTGTCTGATGTTTTTGCAACAGTCTCTCAAATGGAAATTTGAAAAAGTGAATATTTCTGTGGAGATATGATATTAGTTCGTCTTGTGTTTTCTGAAAAGTCTATTAGTTATTTCTTTTGAAGCCTGTAATTTTCATCTACATGTTCCTTTGAGTTAAGCAGTTTCATATGTAGTCCACATGCTTTTCATTCATATCTTCAGGTGAGTTGTGCTAAAGATTCCATTCCTGACTTAAACGAAAATTGAAGGAAAGGGAAAATCTCTTTTTTTTTTTGGTGTCTTGTTATACAGGCACATCTCTGTGCAACATCCAAACATTCCTAATAAAACCGAACTTGAATAACATCCATATTTCTTTTTTTCCCTGCACTGAATTTTTTTTTCTGTGATGTGCAAGGTGAAACTGTTGTATTTTACTGTAATGAAGTAGCAGCTCTCCATTACTACAGGGAGAGAAAAAATAAGTTCACTCTCATTGAACAGTGTCTTAAAGGTTATTTACATTTTGCATCTGTGCATAAATCCAATAGTAACCAAAGTAGTTACTAAATTTAAGCAGGCTGTGCCTAGCTGTTTTCAGCCATGTTTGCAGAACATTGTTTTTTCACATCATAGTCAACTATCTTAATTGTCAACAACCATATTTTCCAAGCTAAAGACAGGACTGAGTGATCATAGGGACTAGACTATTGTCTGTTATTGTCTCACCTGGGGATCTGAGGAATATAGGTAGGACGGGGAGCTTGCGCTGACAGTAGTTCATGGATAAACAGTGGATATTACTCTGTAAGACTTCAGATTTTATTAAAAAAAAAAAAAAAGAGGAAGAGAAGTTATTAGCTATAAAGTACCATAAGAAATTCTGTAGAAATATTTAATCTTGAAAGCATAATGGAAATTATATGTATATATACATGTATATATATAGCGATATGTATATATGTTTCAGAAATACAAATTGTTGACTTAGATTTAATATTTATTATTATTTGTAGTTATCTTGTTGGCAGTACCCTTGAATTGCTGAATTAATATGTATTTGAGATCTTTTCTGAACACTATTCAGCAAGTATAAAGCAATGAACAGTAACTCTTCAACTTTAATCTCTCTTCAAAGTTTTTAACAAATATGTCTTCCTGAACTAATAAAATTAAAATTTAGTTAACACCAACAGTAATAACATTATTTCTTTCCATTTACCTGTTTCTTTGCTTGCTATCCAAAAAGATTCTCTTTGCTTCATAGTGATACAGCATTTAAAATCCATTGCATGTACTTGAAGAGGACAGGACTTGACCTTATGATGTAGCAAATCAGACAAACATTAGTGGCTGTTTGGTAGTATAGCTAAAAAGAGGATGGGAATATTCCTCTAAAAGCTTTTAATGCTGCAGGTGGAGAGATGAGATGAGTAAAAGAAAGAATGCACTGTGTTGCTCATGGGAGTTTCTGTACTTTTTCAGCCTTTTCTTTTCCACATGTATTTCTTGGCCCTAAATATTCAGTGTTCTTTGGGAAGAGAAGGGTATACTGGAAAACTGAAATGCCAGTATTAATAGCTGATTTGAAACTCCGGTGTAAATCTGTGGCATTTACTCAGTGTGGTGCTGTCGAATGTGTTTCAACTGAAAACAATGGTTCTTACCTGTGTATTTAAAGTGATGAAGTGTTTTGCGATATGAGAGTCTGCTGAAGGTGTTACGTGAGCTGGCTAAGAAGACTGAGAGGGAATGTTTTTTTTCACAGACTTAATGATCTGAGATAGAGCTTGGGAGTTTTTTGTTTAATGCTCTGTACAGCAGACCAAGCATCCAGTTAGATTCATGTCACCATCCTTTGACTGGTATCCAAGACAAGTGCATGTGTTTAAAAAGTCTCAGTTTTCTAATAAATTGTCTTTGGAACCAAGGAAAGTCATTACTCCAGCTTGCCTGGAGAGTGAAATTGGGGCTTCTAATGATACTACGAAGGCAATCTCCTTTTCTTGGTCTTTTAGCTGTGAGAAGAGGGCAATAGCAGCAGTGGGAAGAAACAAAGGATCAAGGAGCAGACGTTACCACACTACCCCAAAAAAGACAATGGTGAAAAGCACCAGCTTGTATTTAATGAATTATTGATTGATAATTTTAGATTCACTAAATAAATAGATGCAGACCAGAATCATAGAACCACAGAATATCCCAAGTTGGAAGGGACCCATAAGGATCATCGAGTCCAACTCCTGGCACTGCACAGGTCTACCCAAAATTTTAGACCATGTGACTAAGTGCACAGTCCAAACGCCTCTTAAATTCAGACAGGCTTGGTGCAGTGACTACTTCACTGGGGAGCCTGTTCCAGTGTGCAACCACCCTCTCAGTGAAGAACCTCTTCCTAATGTCCAACCTAAACCTCCCCTGCCTCAGCTTGACACCAAGCTTTGACCAGTTAAATCACATGTCCCCTTTTATCTTTTCAAGAGACTTAGAGACCTCAGTTGTCAAGTTTTGTCTTTTTATACTATTGATAAGTGCTTACATGTCTGCAGGTGCACAGGGAAGCATGTGGATGTGTATTATCAAAAAAAAAAAGCAGTAAGTTGTACTTTTAGAAGAACTACTTTTAGGAATAATCCCAGTACAACTAGAGACATGAGAAGTAAAGAAAAGCCCCCAGTTTGTGCTTTTTTTTTGTTAGACATAAACAATGTCTGTTCTGGTCTTACTTTATAGTTGTGTATTTAATGGCATACAATACTATATGTAATGTTATACATAGCTATTTGTCTCCACTGGGGTGTGAAAGATACAAACATATTTTTAGATTATTACATATACACTGATGCATGTGTATTAAGCAGTGGAGAACAGACATAAATAGTTTGGAAGTACAAATGCAGAGAAACAATCCATTTTGGGAAGACAACAAAATTCTGATTAAAACTGCAAGCAGTAAGCACAGCCAAGTTGAAAGTTTCTTTGTTTAATAGCATTTGGAGTGGGTTGTCAGCAGGCATGGGCTTTGTTACACTTGCTCTATTTAAAGCACTGACTTTTGTGGTGGAATAGTCTTGCTTCTGTGCAGCAGTTTCAGTTGAGATAGTGTAAAATTGTGTGTGTGTGTAGGTGCAAATGAGAGCTTGAGATACGGGGATGTTGTGCAAAGTGAGTAATTTGTTTTTTCTTAGGGAGTTGACAGGGAAGATGAATGAAATTGGTGTTCACAGTAAAGTAAAAGAAAAAAGCTGCATGTTGACTTTGAAAATGTGGGTTTGGTGTATGCTAAATATGCGTTTTCTCCTTTTCTGAATCGTACAAACTTTTACAGAGAACTTTTTACAAAGAAGAATCAATCCAATGTTGTTGTGACATCAAACCGAAATGAAAACCAGTTATATCACACACTGAAGCTGTTAAAGTCAGAAATAAAACCTAATGCTACATGATACATAGATACTACATGTATATCTATTATAAAGTGCAATAAATGTGTGAAATGTGTGAAGGTTCTGTGTTTGCTCAGATTCCACTTGTTTTATGTTCTTAACTGATTTGTTGCAAATAGCTTATGGAAACTTCTAAAGAAAAGATTATTGTAAGAACAGAGTATTTCCAAGATCTGTACAATTTCTGAATTTAAAGAAAGTGTATTTTTACAGTTAAAAAATAATTTAATTGTAATGATTTACAAAGACAAGTAACCTCTTATTCCACAGCATTGGCAATAAGAAAAAATATGGGAGATGTTTTATGCTCACATTTTTCTGTTGGACTCTTGTGTCTCATGAAGGACAGTAAAAATCAGAGATTAAACCTGTATGAATTAGATTTATTCTGTTATATGTGTTCTTGTTTCTTTTGAAAAAGGAAAATGTATCTTTTTTAACTGGAGTGTTATAATAATGAGATATGGTATTATGCATGATTTTAAATAGCGAGTATAACATTTCTGAACTGTGTATTATAATGTTTAACCTAGATGCTAAGCTAAGATCTTTTCTCAAAGATAATTTATTCTGTAGTTTTTCCTCAGAAAACAGTATATTTTTCCTATATAATTTTTCACTGTTTAATCTTGTTTTCTGTATTTTTGGGTACTTATTGTATGTGAAATAATGTTTAGTTTAGTAATTATGTCTTTAAACATTTAATCCTTTTCTTCATGTGAATTTTAGGTATGCTATTCCTCCAGAGCATGGGAAACGGCTTGAAAGGCTAGCTCAAGGTATATTTTCATTGTTTCTATGTAAGATGTTTGAAGGACAAGCTTCCAGCAAAGTAAAAAACATTGTCCTCAACTAACCTACTGTGTTTTATATTGTCTTAATATTGTGTGACTTTTATCTGTCAGTACTGTGTTTACAAACCAGGAACACTTTTTAGTACTCCGGGGAATTTTAAAGAAACAAAATAAGACTTTTTCTTGGTACTTGATTTTGTACTGTCGTATTTAGGTTGGTTAAGCTTATGAAAATGAGACTTAGTATCTTGCCCTTTTTATTCATTAGATTTTCATTGCTAATATCTTTGCCTCCTTCTGTGCCCTTGCTTTCCCTTGTCATAGCTTCTTTTTGTCAGGAACTTTTGAATTTGTAGCAGATCTCAGGCAAATTTGATTCAAAGAAAGAAATGTTGAAGATAGCTGAGTCTCCAGAAGTTTCATGGAAGTTAATGGCAGGGTAGAGGATGGAAACCTAGTTAGTACCTCTGGGAAGGAGGAGGCAGACAATATGTACCAACTCTAAATCTTATTTGGTAGCAGCCTACTGGCCAGTGAGCAGGCATAAAAAGGTACTTTAGACAAGGCATGTATTGGCTTTTGCCCTCCAGGGGTGCGAGGAACATCTTTTGAGAAACAGCAGAGGATATTATTGTGGGGATGAGACCTAAGAGATAAAGTTGACTAATTTATAGGAAAATTCTTCTTTGTTTGTTTGTTTTATTTTAAATAACACTACAGCTCTCCTTTTGTTTCTAGATTAAGAGTGCCTACTTATGAACACAGGAATAATTAGGCATGTTTCTTGGTCTGGCAGCTTGTGTTTTATAGCCTGCTGTTAATGATGTTATGTAAGGAATACCATTGAAAGCTGATAATTAGATACTGTGTATCAGGGCTGTTGAGGTTTAACTTGGCACTCAGCTAAGCACCACACAGCTGTTCGCTTACTCCCACCCAATGGGATGGGGGAGAGAATCAGAAAAAGGTAAGAACTTGTGGGTTGAGATAAAGATAATTTAAGAGGACAGAAAAAGAAGGGAAAATAATAAAACTAAAAACACACACACACACATATATATATATAAAACAAGTGATGCATAATGCAATTGCTCACCACCTGCTGACTGATGCTCAGCCAGTCTCCAAGCAGCAGCCACCCCCTCCCCACTGGGCCAATCCCCCCGTCTTAATTGTTCAGCATGATGTCGTATGGTATGGACTATCCCTTTGGCCAGTTGGGCTCAGCTGTCCTGGTTCTGTCCCCTCCCAGCTCCTTGTGCACGCCCAGCCTCCTCGCTGGCAGGGCGCTATGAGAAGCTGAAAAGTCCTTGGCTCGGTGTAAGCACTGCTCTGCAACAACTAAAACGTCAGTGTGTTATCAGCGTTGTTCTCATTCATCCTGAATCCAAAGCACAACACCATACCAGCTACTATGAAGAAAATTAACTCTATCTCAGCCGAAACCAGGTCACAGGACCATCTTGTGAAAATGTTTGCTCATTTTCTTTTCATATCCATTTTATGTGCATACATATGCATGACTTTTTCTGGGTGACTTTTAAACTAGTTACTGAGAGAAGTAATGTGACACGTATCACTGAGATGTGAAAGTAAAGACAGAGCTCACACTATTAAAAACACAGATTAAAAAGATAGATTTCAACCTGGATAATTACTTTTAGTATTCCTAAATTTTCCCATATTTTCGGTTGAGAAAGTTGTCACTTATTTTCCACTTTCCCTATCTTTTTTTATGACTTGCAAAGCATAGAACTCTTCATATGCATACCTTGAAGCTTTTATTTTCACTGATAAGCAAATTGATGCATGTGGTAGACTGGGCAAGTGACACTGACTTATACTATGATCGTTTAATTATTATTCGTATGATTTATAGGAAATGAGCAGGCAGTAAAAGAAATAGAGAACTGGAGAAGGTTCAGAAAGGGACAGCAGGACTGGTGAAAACTTTTTATTTATTTTTGTAAAGAACTGTTAAGTAAGCTATAACTTGTCGTTCTGGAGAAGAGTAAAATAGAGGGAAGCAGGTGTGGTAAAGATCTGTGATGGATGACATAGAAAAGGAGACTAAACAGTGATTGTTCATTGCATCTTCCAGTACAGATGCAGACTCTGAATGAAGAGTCTCAGCAGGTTAAAAAAAAAAAAAAAATTGCATGGATTCAGGGGGAGACTAAACTATGCTGGTGAAGAAATCTGCTAGAGGATGTGTAGGAGCTGCATCTGGCTTTGGAATACTTTGACCCACACCTTGTCAGATTACCAAGTAGAAGCACAGATTTGATGCAGTATTTAAATTCTTCTCTACATCCACTTTTGACATTTATGGAAAGATGATCTTTGTGTATATAGAATTTTCGTTTGATATGTTTTGTCTGCTCTGATGTTTATTATAGGATTTCATATTGATTGCTTATAGCTGTGCAGCATTTTAAAACTAACTATTCAGTTTAAACGTTTTATAATGAGTGTGTCCAAACCTTTTTCTTTTTTTATTCTTTTTTTTTTTTTTTTTTTTTTTTTTTTTTTTTTTTTTTGAGAGTGAGGGAAGAGAATAGGCAATTTCAGCAACACTTGTTCACTTCTTTCTAAGAATTAAGTGGAAGTGAAGGATGACATTGTTTGGTGCAGGCTAAAAAAAACCTTCAGATTTTTCTTCGACATACCGTATCTTCCCCAGATATTAGAGTAACCTATACAAATTTAGCAAGTAAGTAACTTTTTGAGAGGCATGCTTTGCTACATCTTTTTTTTTTTTTAAAAAAAAAGGAAGCCCAGACATAGGAACTTACGTTGCTTATTGTAAACTTCTATAATTTGAGAAAGTGTTATGTTAGCAGACCACTGTGTTCTGAGAGTGCTTAGGCCTCTTACTGCTGCTAAAAGTTGCTTAATACAGTAGAGGAATGGGACATAAAACATGGGGGAGTAATGGAAATTTCCAAAACTGCTGTTTGTCAGAAGCTGATAGGATACACGGTGGGGGGAGCAATGTCTTAATCTCAGAATGCCTCAGTCAGAATTGGATAATCGGCTAAATAGGACTTCAGTCTCACCCAGTGCAACAGTTCTTAGGACTAGAACTGGTAGAATAGTGCAGGACAGGCAGGGGTCAGGCCTGAGGAACACTGGCACACACATACACCTTCTTCCACAGCTGCGAACAGGAACCCAGTTCCTTAGTTATAGCTTTATTTAATGAAGCTGCCCAAGCATGTCAAGTCAGCCTTTTTCAGTGCACACCTGCATGGAAGTTGTCTACCACTGCTAATAATTATATGGTAGTACAAGTTATAAAGATGTGTGATGAGCAGAAATGTACTTTCCTTGATGAAGTATGATCAAAACTTAATTATTTTTATTTCAGAACCAGGTTTTGAACAGTGAGTAGCAAATAAAAGATAGAACCAGATATTGAATGGTGAAGGTAAAATTTCAAATAGTTTTTTATTCTGTTATATTCAATGAATGAAACTGGATTTCTCTAGGAAAACTACATGCTAATATAGAGATTTTTATGGCAACAGCAATGTAAGGTAAGTCAGTTAGTTTTACAAACAAACATCTCTGAAATTTTCTAAATTTTCAGTGTTTGACTTTAATATCTTCTACCTTGTTTTTCTTTGAGTAGGGTGTTTTCGCGGTATTTTTGGTCCAGCTAATAGCTTAGAATACAGTTTAGAAGGTGTAGTTTTTAAGCATACAGATGATGAACTTTATGCTCACTTCAACATACTTCCACTTAATCATAAACTTCCATTTCTGATTATTTCCATGCTTCTAGAGGGTAAAACTTCTGTGATCTTCTACTTTGCAACTGCTGCCTGCTAAAATGCAGTCTGAATTTCACTGTAGGATATATTAAGGTGAATATGAAAAGTTAGCTACATGGCTGCAGTTCACTTAATATTAAATGTTAATAAAACATAGCATAAATGAGGCAATACTTAATTACATGTGTATTAAAATTTTTCAGTCATACTTTTGCAGGAGTGCAACATCTGAAGAAAAGTAGTTTATACAAGAAGGGTAACTGCTGACTAATGCTTACCAAATCAATTGAATGCTCCTATAATAATTAAAATAATAAAATATTACATTAAATGTGGCAGGTTGTCTAAGTCAAGGCAGCAGTTGATACACTAAAAATAAAGGAAGGCTAGAATATTTTCCATTATCTTGTCTGCACATCACAGTTATCACACATGCCTTTTGTGCATGAATGCTCTCATCTTTGCTTTCCATTGAAATCTTGATTGACTGGCACCTACAAATATTTTATCTGAAAGACATTAGACTTGCATCTAATAAAGGCAACAGTTTGATTTTGCCCTTCAGCTGCTTTCTCATTTATGTAGGTTTTTTTCAATTTTATGTAGACATAAATGTAATAAAAATCTCAAGTGAGCTGTTACTGCAATTTTTATTCTTGTTGTTATGTTAATCTGTAATACCATGGTATTCTTAAGGATTTTTCGTTTCACAAAATGGGTTAGAAAATAGAGAATAGAAGCAGAGTGGCAGATCATAAATGACATTTTGAAAGATTTTCAAGTTCTTTTAATGGTTGATTTAATTGCAGAAACTATTTTAGAGAAGAGATGACATCTATCTGATGTTCAATTATGTTAAAGAAGAAATTAAAGTAAAATTTGAAATATTCTAAGTATGTAGTGGTGTTATAAAAAGCTTTGTATGTCATATAGTATTAATTAATCCATTTGCTGCAGAAGTAATTACCTGTTAAATATGAAAATAAATATAAATAATTGTTTAAATGAAACTTGATGTAGAACTTGCATAAGTTGCAAGGGTCTCAAATCTGAAAACTGCAGCTGCTGAAGAATTGAACTTTGTCTCAATTGATAGTTATGTCAGTCAAGTTAAGAAAGTCATATCTAAGAGATAGTAAACTTAAGGCTGTAACATATTCATCTGTCATAATAACACTTATATTTCACAGCACTTGCTTCTTTTGTGGTTTTTGTACTCTTTGCTTTGTATAGCATACAGATTGCCACTGCTTCTTTGTGAGGACTGTTGCCATGCAAACTTATCCTCCCTATTTCTTTTGTGTGCAATACACAAAGTTAAATCAAATTAATTCAAATAATGGAAAATTCATTTTAAGAAATTATATTGTTTTTATTTATACTTACCGAAGTAAAATGTAGAAAATAGACTAGAAAATCAGTCCTCCTTTCATATTTGCCTGTGTTCCAGAAGTAAATCTTGTGATCAGTGAATTATGATTAATATTTTGTATGTTCTGAAGTCGTTTAAATGAACATCCACATAAGTTACAAATTACCTTAATTTTGAGCTTTCTTCCTTAATTGCATTAATTAGGATTAATTTTAATTACATTAAAGTTAAATTACATTAAAGATATTTGCAATTTAGAATGTTCTCTTATGTTGCAAGTTTTATATTTTTATTTTCAATTAATATTAATAAAGAAACTAAAAATATTGCACATTTAATGAGGTGAAGACTTGAGTGTGAAAGTGTAGAAGAAGATAGGAATTATGGCCTCATTCATTCCCTGGTTAGAATTGGATTTGAGAGTTCTCTGTGAATATGATTTTTATGTGTGTTTGTTAAGTAATGACTTTATTTTTGGCCAAACTGTGATATCCTTGGTCATTTAAGGTAGTACATAGTCAATGGCCTTGTAGGGTCAATGGAGCTGCTTGTAAGGTTCAGAATTACTAATTTGGGAATAGAAATACCGCAATTTGTCCATGTACAATCATAGCCAAACAGTTTAATTGAAATCAGTATGAACACATTCCTAGTACTGTACTGTGTTCCAACTATTTTGAGAATGGTAATCAGCTGGAGCGTGGAACCCAGTCCACTTCAGTTTTCATGAGTGATAGCTGTGATACGATGATATAAGCTATACTCTTAGGGTGGAAAAAAAAATAAAGCCTTCCAGGTAACAATGCTCACTGTCCCTCAATAATTTATTTAAAATCATCTTTATCCTTGAACCTTTTCATGTGCTCTTTCGTGCGTCTCACCACGGCAATGTCGCGTGTGTGGGAATCTTGTCTTCCTCAGATACAGCTAGCAATCTGCTTAGTACCCACTGCTCCCAGCTTTCCCTAGAGGTGAACAGGGTTTCACTTGTATATGGATTATGGATCATAGAACCAGAAATTATATAGAGGTGTCATTGTCTAGTTAAGTGGAATAGCCTTCACTGGCCTAGTGATAAGTCTGTAACACAAAACAGTTTTATTAGCACAAATAGCATTGGTTACTTTGTGTAAGATTATCTTATTTTGGTCTATGTTACTTGACAGAGTATGTATGTGGAGTTATCTGAGAGTGTTTTTTGATTCTTAGCACAGTCTGAAGCCTATGTTTTCACATACTCTTTGCTGTTGTTGCTTGTGCTAACTAGATAACGCTGTTAAAAAGCTTGAGTGGGACCTTCTGTTTGCTAGATAGATGTACTCTACCTTTGGCATATGTGTTCATACCCAAACATTTGTCCACCATATGTTGAATCATGTTCTTATCTAGGAGATCATTCTAACTCTGCTCTAGAAGTTGAGAATATTGGTTTCTTTAAATCATGGTTTGGAGAATTTTGATCCAGATGGTCTGTTTCCTCATGGATGTAAATCAACATGCAACCTAATTCTTTTTTACCCTAATCTTTGATTATTGCTCTTTGGCTCTTTGAAATAATTTTTTTGAATTGTCATTTTATATTCTATGCAATCATTTACAAGAGGATGAGTAGAAAAGAGGATGAGTAGAGTACAGATGACTAAATGTAGGTATTGAGAAGAGGTGTAGAAGAGGTCTGCCACGTCTCAAGAGACCTCCTGTGAAACTGGGGTTGCATGCAAATTACCACAAAACACCTGCTTTTGTAGAATTGATTTAGAGCTAACGAGTGCTTAATTTTATGTAGCTAATAAAAGTATGAATCTGCTACAGAACTTCAAGGGCAGGTATGTTCTCGATAGATTGCAGCATGTTTTTCTTTTGGGTGTGGGAATTCACTAGGTATTCAGGATTAATTTGTGAACCTGTGAATTGGTAATTCTAACATCAGCTTGGTATTTGAGTGGTTCTGTTGTGTTCCAGGCTTGTCTTGAATTCAGTGGCTCAAAAATAATAGAAAATTAACAAAAGGAGATAGAAGATTATAAGGTGTTTTTATTATTTAAATTTCAGTGTCCTGTGAGAAAGTTTATTCCTTTCTGTCTGTGCATTTAATGTATTTGTAAAGGTCTTGTGATGCTCCTAATGGGCTGTCCTCTATTCAGTGTGTTAGTAGGTCTTTTTATATCCACTAGCTCATTCTCCTGTAGGATTTTTCTTTGCTGGCAGAAAAGTTTGTGTGACCTTATCTTTAGCCTGGGCAAAACAAAAGACCTTCTGATTAACAGTCTTATAATGAGGAGATATTACCTTCCTTTCTTCCTTTGTTCACTGAAGGGGAGCATTTCTGAGCAAATGCTGTGAATGAGACTGGAAAATCTGTATGTCCAAGTGTAGACTTGGAAAGAGTAAGAAAAATATTTTATAATGGCATAGAATGTGTTGGCAGCATCTTTGATTTCACTGGGAGGGCCCTCTAATCACAGCAAATGTTTGTAAATCCTGTAAATTTCGCTTAATGGATTTTCAGCAGGTTGTGGTCTGCTGTTCTGTGTTGTTTGCAGCTTGCTTAGAATTCAGTAAGAAGCTTGCCTTCTGGCTGGAGTTGTCACAATGCTTTCTCATCTCTTAGAGCTGTAGTGGTACAACTTAAGTTTTATTTATCTGTCCATCATTTGCTTTTTGTCATAATGTGTTGAGTTAATTAAGTATATTGCAGAAACAAAACTTGGTACAAAATTTGTTTTCTCAGGCATAACAACTCAGTCGAGCTCTCCCTGCTTTTTGAAATGCCTTTTTTTTTTTTTTTTTTTTTTTTTACTGCTTTTCGTACTAGTTATTTTCCCAGTCTCAAGTATCTCTTTTGATCATTTTCTTTCGGAATCTTTTTCAGTATATTTCTGTTATTTCCTGATGCTGCTCAGGACTGAGATTTCTTGAAGGGCATAAGCTGCAGATTCCAAATTGATTATTATAATTGTTATAGATGCTAATTGTGCCAAAATAGTTGAAGTATATTTACTGGTGTCAACTATTAGTGGACTAGTTTCCTTTACCTGTCTTTTATTTTGTGAAGCCATACTTTTATGATGCAACTGTACCCCCCAAGGACTACTATTTGAAACTTAAATTATAAGATTATTTGCAATTCCAAAAGCGTAAAAAATTGCACAGTAGGGAGAAAAAAAGAATGATAAATTTGAATAAATCTCAGGACATCTTAACAGAGTCCCTAGTACTTCTGTCAGTGTAAGTGTACATTACACCTTTGCTGCTTAAGTGCACTTTTTATCCAGTAACTTAGAAAAAAAATATTCATGCAGGACTGGGGAGTGTGCTAGAAAAGAATGTGCAAATAACATATCAACTGTAACGTGCTCATCTTAAGATAACTCTGGAATTGTAAGATGGTTAATGGACATAAATGTGAGAATCATGTTAGAAGAAACTAAATCTGACTGTACAGAATATGCTGAATATTATGGAAAACTACTGAGATTCTATCTGTTTTTCTCTAATAATAAAAAATATTTAGATGGTTAATTGGTTGAAAGTAATTTTTCATCTAGTAGTGATGTTAGTCTAGTAGTGTTGTTTCATACCAAGTTATACCAAGTATGAAACTGTATTTGTGAATGGCAAAATAATAGTTACTTGAGAGAGATATAACTACTTCTGGAAACACAGTAAATTGATGACAGAAAGTCATTTTACTTTTTAAATGTCTTGTGGCTAATCATGCCAAATAAACAATGTTTTTATATCAGTAGTTTGGTCACTTTGTTAATTTTTCTCCTATGTCTTTCTTGAGGGACCTCTTCTTATACCAGACCTTTTCAGCAAAACAGTTTATAACTCAGTTTGGAGAATAGTTAAGTGCTGTTCTTGGTTAATACATTAACAAAGAATCTGTGGACAAACATTTACACCTTGGTTAATCCTAGGAAATCTATCCACCTGGATCTCCCTCAAAGATACTTAATGTTCTTCAGGTGTAGAATGTTTTATGCATGAATGAATCAGAAGTTTCTTTTTTTCTGAACTAATATTAATACCATCATTAAGCAGGCTTTTTCGTAATGAGTAGTTGATTCGAATTACTTTTAAGAGTATTTTACTTTTTAGTACTGGCCCGTGAGGCTTTCTGAAGTCACTGAAAACACTTGAGAACAAATGGCATACAGCGGAGTAAACTGTTGATGTTAATAAGTCTTGGTAATGTTGCAAAATATACTCTCCAGAAAAGGTGAAATAAATTAATGAAGTTGAACTTCACAAACATGGATTATTTTCAAATGTTGTATGCTTGATACAGTAAAATGACACATTTCCCATGATTGTTATATGTATGAATTTCAATTATTTATACCATCTCTCTTGGTGATTCTTGGTGATGATCTATTGCAAACACTAAAATGAGTGTCAAGATAAATAATAATAATATCCTTATATAACAATAAAAATAATAGAGCTTCTAAGCTTTGCTGATTAATGAGTAAATTGTTGCCTTTTATTAGTCTAGTTTTGTTGGTTTGTTAGTACTATAATTTTGTGAGACTTGAGTGATGTTGCATTTTAACAGTCACAGCTATTCCTCTCTGCTCCAGCAGGCGAGGTGAACATAATTTTGTTTTTGTGTATCATTATATCATTACTGAATGAACTAAGTAGGGTTAGTGGAGTGGTGCATAAGTAATCGTGAAGGTTGAAACCTGAATAGCAGTCTTTGTTCACAGAAATCAGAACAAGATACAAAGAAGCAAAAGCAAATAAATAAACAATAATAAAAAACCCTACCCCAAACACCAAAAAAACCCTGCTTATAATTGCATGAGATAACTCTGTGAACTTTGGGGAATAGTTAAGAATAATGTTGCCATACTTTTTGGCCTTTTTTAGGTAGAAGGTTGTTTTTGTTTACTGTTTAGATGATCTGCAAGTGCTATGTGAATGTAATTGTTATGGAATCCTTCTAAATTTAAATAGTGTGGTTGATTTTCATGTGTACAGGGGTTGTAGGATGAACATTAATATGGAAAAATACAGAATAAAGTATTTCTGGAAAAGGATAGAAAGGATGCCCAAATTTACAGGTCCATTTAAAAAAAAAAAAAATCATTTCCATTCTTTAAAAATAAGCAAAAGCTGAAAATTAGCTGAAAAATGTGGGAGATGCATTTGACTTTTATACAAATCTCTCAGCAGCCAATGACAGGATAAAAAAAATACAAAAAGTTTAAAGTATTATGTATTGTAAAAAAAAAAAAAAAAAAAAAAGTTACAAAAATGTCCTTGTTTTAATTAAAGAATACCCAATTTTTCTTATCTTGCCTTCTTAGGATTCTTCCCAAGTAGCTCTCAAGGATGTGATGCTTTTCTTCGCCACAAGATGACACTGATTTCCCCTTCCATATTGAAAAAGTACGGAATTCCTTTTGACAAGGTACATTAATGTTTATTTTTAAACTGTGCATTCATGTGTTGAATTAGATTGTGTTTATTATAAAGATTGTTTATAGTAAAGTTGAAGCAAAATTATATCTTTTAGGCACAGACTCCATGAAAAGATGGAAACAAATGCTTGTAATATTAGAACTCTCACATGATTTATCTTGGAGTTTTCCAGCAGAGAACACTTGCAGTTATCACAATCTGTACCCTGAAAGTATGTGTGCTTTTAATGGATCACCATTATTTTTTCTTTCTGTTTTATTTCCGTGCAAGCTTGCATGTGATTTTCTGTTGACTGAAACCCTACTTAACTAGCTGTATTAATACAAGTTATATATCTAATATTTTAAAATAAATGTTTCATTTTTTAGTGTCTCTATTGCTTTTCTGATGTAATTTAACAGAACTGTATCAGTATTATAATATAAAAAGTCTCAGTATTTAAAGGCTGGAGTAAAACTGAAAGGACTGCTGTTTAATTCAAAATACATAATATAAAAAGCTGTAACATTACAAAAACAGAGAATGGTTATTTTGTACTGCTGGGTAGTAGCAGACTGGATTCTTAAGAACAACTTTACATAAATGGGAAGTGGGAAGAATAAATTTTGGGATTCTTTGTGGGTGAATTTAAAAAGGTTACTTGATTAGAATAAGCTTGTGAGAAATACAGCATTACTTTTAAGGCAAAGAAGCAAAGAGTGAGGTAGACTTCCATGTAGGATGGAGCCACTGATTTATTTTATGCCTTTTGGAAGATTACTTCACTTTTTATGCTTAAATCAACCTATGTATAAAATTGAAGAAATGTAGGCATTTAGAATGATACTGCCTTGGAAAACAAGCTTTTTTTGAATAAGTTACTCATAGAAGGAGTAGTTTGTTTTCTGAATGATATATTATCCTATGGAAATGTTGTTGCTGAGTTCAGTTTTTGTAATATATAGGTAACTGCTGATTCCCTTCATAGCCTTGTGCTTTATCATGAAGTGTCAGATGAAACCTTCCAAACTGGAAGGGTTTATAACTGGATCTATAATTTTGGATTTACTGAACATTGCTCTGAACAGTATGATTTTCAGTGGTATGTGTTTGAAGTAGCATCTTACTGAATGCCAGCATATTTGTTTTCAGTACCACACGTTTGAGGTGGGTAAGGGAGTTGTTCTTATTTCAGTGTATCGATTTAACCTATATTCTAATTTTTTTTTAATGAAAGTGCTAGAAATGGTTAAATATTTAAGTTTGGTTCTGTCACCTAGTGTTCAGAGAAAGCAGACTGTACCCAAGTGTAATTGTAATTAATGGGATTCAGTGAAAAAGTGAATAGAGAGAACCAGGCTGTGATCTCTCATGGCTCAAAGTGATAGAAGTGGAAATGTGCTGAACGCTGATAAGACAGCCTACGCCTACCAGGTGGCAGCTGAACTGCTGCTTGTTGCAATAGAACACCTGCTAAACTGTCAGCAGTGGGAGGGTGTATTGAGATAAATTTTGGAGTTGCTTGCATTGAGAATAATCTTTCTTAAACATTCCCACAGCGATTGTTGGAGTACTACAGTAGCGGTTATAATATATGCACATGTATCTGTGTTTGCATGTATATACTACATATGAACCCAGAAAAATATTAACCTTGCAAAGTGCAAATGCAAAAAGTAACGTAGAATTTTTTAATGCTTTAGATTTTTAGCTAAGCATATTCTTCTTGTCTTTCCTCTTTGCAACATCCCATAATACTATCAGAAACTTGCATGAATATGTAAAGTGTTAACCCTGTATATTTATTCTTGCGTTGATCATAAAAAGCTCAGAAAGGATTTGTAAAACTATCAGATGAAAATTTTGAGAGAGAAGAAAGGAGGGTTCTAAAAGCGGATTCTTATTAGAAAAATATTTCAAATTGTGATTTTAATTTTGATAATTGTTTAAAGTATCTCACTTTTTGCTACTTAAAATCATATGTGTTTCCCTAAAAAGTGTCTTATCTGTCTTTCTAATTTCTTACTTACCGTATTGCTTATACAAAGCATTGTCACACAATGAAACAATCTATTTGATCTCTAGCAAGTCTCCTTATTTTCCTGTAATCAGTAAATGCATCTTGTTGAACAGTCATCTGTCATTGCTCAGATCATCTGCTGAGTTTAAATGGATGTATGCTTTTTAGTGGTCCTGTCTTCTGATGTGTTTGTCATGTAAAAAGGCACATCAGGGTATGGGGAATCTCATTTGACTCTTTACTTCTGAATCTGGAGTTTATTGATTAACTCTTAGCAGATAGTTGAGAAGACAGGGTGCTGTTTCTGGCCTCCGACTAGCCTGTCCTTGGTACAGTCTTTGGTGGTCTGACTTCAGTGAGGTATGACTTTAATCTCTTAGAGAGAATATTAGTGAGTGACAAGAAGTTCTGTCTTCATCTCCAGAGGAGAGCACCAGTCCATCCAAGTGTAGGAAGATGAATGTTTTTTTTTTTTTACCTCTTGAAAGAGAATATTCTGACCAATTTTTGTTTACCTTACCCATTTTTTTTGTAATTTATTCTGCAAGCCTTTTATATCTGATGTCTGATCTTGAAAACCACTAGGAATTTGGTTTCTTTTAGGCTATACAAAATATAGTTACTGTCACAGTGTTTTTAGCTGTTTCTTTTTTGTTCTTTTATTTTTCTTCTTCCTGTAATTTTGTGTTCAGCCAGTGGCCTCGTTACACTTTTATTTTGATTGCTCTTCACTGTACTTGGAAAGAACAGAGTATCCATTTAGAACTACCTATACGTTTAGAACTACTACTTGCTTATTCTCTGAAGCACTGCCAGAGCTTAAGTGTAGTCAAGTTTTTCCTTTTTGAGAATCTTCTTTCAGGCCCCCTGTTCTTTAGGTATTTGGAATTCTGGTCATGAGTAGTACCAGCATTATTATCTTTTAAACTGTACTTAAAGAGAATGAGTAGTCGGACAGGGGCACATTAAAATTAATTTTAAAGTAATGCTTAAACAATTAAAATGCCACTTCAACATTGGGACATTCTGCATGGTATATCCAATGCAAGAATCTCCTTTGTTAGTAGATATAAGGCTGAAGAATTGGTGCAATGCAGTTGGTAATTCTTCTTCCTCCTTTCCTGTCTGAACTGGTTTGAAGATATTGCCTTGGGGACCCAAATGTATCATGTTTCACTGTTTTACTTCTAATATGTTCCATTGGTATAAAACATGTTTTCTCTAACTGCCAAGGCTCACTAACTTAGTTTCTCCTATTTTATGCTCAATCATCGGTGCAACTTAAAAGCCCAGTCAGTCCCTCAGGTGAGTATGGGAGAGAAGGATGAGAATAAGATCTCTCTCCAAAAACAGTAAAGTAGTTCTAGTGCAATTTTAGAGAAACATCTTCGGGGTGGTGAACAGGGTCTTCACAATTAATGTGTGTTAGTATTTAAGGATGGTAACTGTGGGTATTTTGGACCACCGTGTTTCTGCTTCCTCTCAGTCAAGAAGATTGGTGCATTCTTTCCACTGTCTTTTCTAACTCCCCATACTTCCAGGTCTTACTACCAGTAAACACCTCCACGACTTGCGTTCATGAAAGTACTTTCTGAATTTGTAAAGTAAAGTAATACATGTAGCTATGCTGAGAAGCTATCCAAATTACAATAAATAACATTGTCTCAAGTATTTTATTTCCGTATGTGTTAAATCACAATTGTGTGCAAGGGGAAAAAACTTTTTTGGGGATGTTGTAAAGGCAAGTATAGTTTTCATTGCTTCAAGAGCAGAACTACTTTTGTAATGTAATGTGCTTCACTTTTTTTTTTTTTTATTTTTTTAATGCTGTAGGTTACACAAGAGGCAGGGGAATTTATAATCACTTTCCCATATGGATACCATGCAGGATTCAATCATGGTTTTAATTGTGCAGAGTCAACAAACTTTGCCACCATCCGATGGATTGATTATGGAAAGGCAGCAAAGTTGGTAAGTCATATTGCAGAAAACTGATGTGCAAGTAAGTCTTTCCTTTGGTTATTTCTGGTGGGAATCCATGAAAGCCAGTGAGAAAGAGAGAACTTTCATCTAGTACCTCATGCTACCACTGAAGTTTTGGTTGTAGTTGCTCTTTTGTTGTTGTTGTTGTTTTGTTTTGTTTTTTCCTTCCAGCAGCATGTATTCCTCTCAGGAATGAGTTTTGTTTGCAGCTTCATTTATATATTGTTCTTCAAACACCGGTTCTATTTTTGGAATTTTTAAGCTGAAGCTACATATACTAAGGGTATATGACTGACTTCTGCTCTAAGCTCCTCTGCTTGTGAAGGCATTTTAAATAAAGTTCAAATTTTGATATTTGGAAAGAAACATAAATAATTAAACTCAAAACAAAGTTTAAAGAAACAAATTCAACTTTCATCTTCATTAATGTGAATATACATTATAGTATAAGATGATAAAGTAGCTGTGAACACAGAATAGATATTTGCAGGTTTTAAAATTAGGTGTGTTTTACCGAAGATACTCCAGACTGAAATTTTGTTACATAGCATACACTTTTTGCTTCTTTTCATATCTAGCATATGAGTAAATACATAAAATCATGGAAGTGCACAATTTGTTCAGCAAATGTTTGTTACTGGTTTTCAATATTGTATGATTTTTCTCAGAATTATGGCTTATGTAAGCTTTGGTCAGTACGCTTGCCAGAATGCATAATGCAGAAGCATTTTCTGCATTGACATGGCCATTATTAACAAAACCAAAAATGCAGTGATTTGCTTAATATATTAGATAATAAGATTAGCTAATAAGTTGGTAAGACTGATAGTTCAGTGCAAAACTTGGTTTAACAATTAAGTAATGACAGTGAGCTCTCACTACACACTTTGGTTTGGAAGACCATCATGATGAAGTTCTCAAATAGCAGAATTTTGTGACTCTTGGCCCTATTGATTATTATTGTTAATGTCATTTAATATGCTTCAAAAAGGAAAGGGTTGTAAACATCTGTATTTTCCACATGCTATGTATGTATACACTAATGGTAGTGAAAATACTGAAAACATCAATATGTATCTAACATGCTCAGCTTGGTCTTAAGCTTTAGTGGGAAACGCGTGTTTTTAATAGCCAACAGATAAGGCATTGACTGTGAAGTCTGTTAAAAAAGATATATATATATTTGATAGTTCATAATTTCAATAGATACTACAGTGAAACAAAGTTGAGAGGAGTATGGGCATGGACACATAGCCCATACTGTGACAGGCAAAACTGTCCTGTACTTTAAAAGGTATGAATGTGCTGCAGGTCTAAAATTGATATATACCACCTGTATAGGGTTTTCTGTGTTTTTTACTGGAATTGTATAAGAAGAGAAAGGGAGTGAAAATATTTCTTCATAATACTTGCCTATATTGTTTATGCTGTACAAATAGGGTAAACAAATTGAACAGAGGGAATAGCACTGCACATGACTATCTATTCTTAAATTGTAATTGTATGGCACTTTGGAAGCATACACAAGTTACAGAGTTATTGCAAGTCAGGTATTCTGTTTCTTGATTATGGTGTTTCTCTAGAAAAACATGAGGATAGCTATGATTATTTTTATAATAACTTCAGGAAACTTCCTGAAAGTACTAATTACAAAGGTAAGAATTCTATGTGCCCAAAGGATACTGGTATTGCAGAAAGTTTTATTTGGTGCTCTGATAATTTCATTAAAAACAAACAAACAAACAAAAAAACCATACAGCTTTACATCTCCATTTGTCATTCTACAGAGTGCTGATGTTATGTTTAACTTACCTATTCCTTCTATATGTCATACGTACAAGAATTGCAATTGAAAAAAAAATGGTTTTGGATCTCTTGGTTCCTTGGTATTGTACCGAAGAAATTGCCTGTGTCAGCAAAAGGCAGCAATATCTGGGTCAGTTTGTTGCTGTATTCTCCTTAGAGAATATTGCATGTTGATGACTGATTATTTGTCTTCCTACAGCAACATATTCATTTTTACAGAATAGTTTCTAATTACTTACAGCTGGTTTTCTGTCTTAGAAAAAGTCCTGAAATACAGTCAATATTCGTTCTACATTAATTTGAAAAAAAAATCAGGCAAAGATTTCCATTAAAGTTGTAGTAAATATTTAGGCTACGTGATAATATTGCTTTCCTGCATAAAATGAAATGATATTAAAGATTCTGTGAAATCGATTGCAAATGTTAATTAAATCAGAGATCATTTAGGCCCTAAGTACTGTAAACTTCAGTTAAGCACAGACTACAGATACAAATTCCCCAAATGATTTTCTGTCGTTAAAAATGCTGAACTTGTGATCTTGGTTTCAGTATTTGTAGCCTGCCTACCTGTGAACCCTGGGAGCAGGAACGCACCTCCAGCTTGTTTTTACAGTTTGTGTAAGACTTTCACTCAGGGGCAACTTATGAAAAGTAATAGCAGCTGGCATCTCCAGCGTGCTGTTTGCTGTGACTTGGCTGCTGCTTCGAGCTGTGTTCTCGCTTTTGTGAGTCAAGTGGGAACATCTGCACAGATGGGGCGAGAGGCAGAGGATGATGGGCAGGAGGAGCACAGGTCATAGAAAACATGATTTAGACAGAGTTAAGCAGAAGTAAAAAAGTATATCAAAAAAAGTGGAATTGAAAGAATAGGTTAGATGTACTAAAAGTCCCACAACTCCAGGGGGAGAAACAGCGTAGTACAATGTCTGACTTCTTCCCACTGGCAAGAACATGTGGGAAGAGAAATAGGAGGTAACTGCTGAAAGGAACAAACTGGTCATGCTCTCCTTGGCAAATGCTTGGCGAGTGTGTGTGGTGTGGAGGGATGTTGGTGTGATGTATGGTAATGGGGGGACTTAAGACTCAAAGGGTAGGTAGTGCTCAGCTAACAAGTGCTTTAGCTTTGCTTGTTATGTTGTGTGAGGGTAAGAGAGGCATTCAAAGGTTTAGGTATTCTTAATAATCATCATCCTATAATTACAGCTTGCTGAATGCTATTTATTTTTGAAAATGTTAAGTGGTAGAAAGGGCCAGATGGAATATTTCTTCAGGCTTCTGTGAATTTTTTCTTTTTCCTAATGGAGCAACATTGAGTTGTTTGGAAGTGTGTAATTTCATGAAGTGCATTTTAAGTTTTCTTACTCCCAGTTGGGCCAGTAGTAATTAGCTTGTATGTTACGTAGGTATCTACTTTGATTTGTGCAGAGTACATAACTTGTGTGTTGAAGAAGGGGTAATGTTCAGGTATTCCAGTCACTGAATATCAATATTCGCACATAATTCTTTTATATCTAATAAAATAAATATCATTCTGAAGCGATTGGATTGAAGATACTTCTCTAGTCTGAGAAAAATCTTGTACTCCTTGAGCAGAAATTTAACCTTTTAGCTGCAGGAGGGGAACCCCCTACCTGACCCTCTCCAAACATTTGTAGACCATCTATGTTTATTAATGTTATATTTTGTCTGTTGTAATTTTTATTTTTAATGAATGTCAATGTTGCCCTCATACAAGGCTTTCAGTGCAAGACCTCTCATTTACAAGTGCCAAAATTGGAGTTTTCAGTCATGATTTTCACCTGTCCAAATTGTAGCTCCTGTAAGTAGGATCGATGAACTTTGTACATTTTAATTTTACATTTTTACATTTAATTTTACATTTAATTTTTACATTTTTAATTTTTAATTAATACTTAGAACCAGAACCAGATTTAAATTTTCAGTGAAATCCTGTGCTTTTGTGTACAAACAGTTTTTTTTTTTTTTTTTTTTTTCCCATGGCATTTCTTTTTTACCTTGCAGCTGTTTGGAAAAGCTGTTTAAGGCTTGTTTGAAAAACAGATGTAGGCAAGTATTCCTTAATTACAGGGAGTCCTTCAACAAGGCACTTTGATGTTGTGTAGGGTGTCTGGACTGTATGGTCCCACCTAAGCTTGGTGGGCAAAGGAAGTTCACAGAACTGGGACGAGTTGGAGGTTCTGTGTAGGAAATGTCCAGCAGTTGGGTGATGAGATTAGGGCTCTCTAGTTCTTCTTTATTTGCTGGTGATTGTTTTAGTTTATTTCCTTCCCTCTTCATCTTGCATTTAAATCCCCACATTCCACATCTGCTGCTTTTCCAAATCCTCTTGTCTCGGTGTCTCACAAGTCCCTGTTATCCCTTGCCCAATTCAATACCCATCCGTACCTTCAAGAGCTTTCAGAGAAAGCACTGGCATTTCCAAATACTGCTCTCACTGCTTGCTGTGTGTGTTTTCTGGCACCACTTGAGGACTCTCCTTCACTGTAAATGTATGTAAATTTGACTGCTGTCTATCAGGGATAGAGTCACACTAGGTGATTTCAGTAGTCGTTATAATGATTCCTTTGTATTGTAGCTCATTTCAGAACGTGATTTGTTTTCAGATGTTGAAGGGTTCCTGTTGGAAAGCTTTTTATTTATTAGCTGATGTGTAGAACCCGAAGAGAGAAGTCTACTAACCTTTTCTACTTGAAACTGAGGTTACTTAAGTATCATTGCTCTCTTTCATAAAATTAAGTTGGTAATTACTCATGCATATTCTTCGGTGGTAGCTGCTTAGCAACGTGTTTTCTGTGGATGGGTTAGATCAAAGTGCTGGCCTGCAGGTTGTATTTTTCCCTTTGGTGGGATGAAGTGCAGTTGTTTTGATGTTAGGTTTGATGGATTTGTTTGCCACTGCATTCATTAGCTTCACATCAAAAAATTGACAGGCTGTTAAATGAAACTTTGGCTTAGATTTTCAGCTTGACTGTTTGGAGACGTTTGTGAAGATATTTTGTTTTTGTGCCGCAGCAGCCTCCAGCAGTTATGACTGTTTTAAAGGGAAGAAAAGTTATTTACTATCCTGATTTGTTTGGGTAAAACAGTCATTTTCTTAAGGATAGCCATGCCCAGTTTATTTTATCCAAACAATATATTTATTACGAAACATGTATTGAGAAACAATATGCATGACTTAAATAATCGTATCAGAGAAGAAATTATACTTACTGACCGCACAATAGCAGTTTTCCACCTCTCAGAATTTAGCAAGATAAAACTTTCCTAAAGGAGGATGTTTAGTTGCTTTTGTTCAATAAAACAGTACAATTATCTGTTTAAAAAAAACAAAAATAAAAATTTACTCAATTACTCCCCCCCCCCTTTTTTTTTTGAAATGGAAGTGAATGATGTAGAGGTCTAGGCTTAGAAAGAAGCTTGCTACTCCAACAACCATGTTTTAGTACTGAATGTTAGAAATAGCTACAGGTGAGCTCATGAATGATTATTACACCAGTTCATTTTACAAGGTTGAATTATGTTCTGATGTCAAGATAACATTTTCTTTTAGCAGACATGTTGATACATCAATTTGCAATGATATCAACATCGTTCAAGATGTACAAGTTAAATGTTTTTACTTACTAGAAATCATAATTAGCTTCCTTATATTGACTTGGCTGCTAATGAAATATTGCAAAGATTCAGGAACCAGACAGCTTCCCATTTCTGGTCATGAAGTCAGCATGTAACTTCCTGTGTATTTTACAGTTTGACATTTTACTTTGCAATCATAGTGTCATGAGTGTACTCTCAGCTTTATGTTTGTTGTGAAATGTTTTTTCTATTTTTCTTTGTTTTATTTTCTTTTTTTTTTCCTTATCTTGATGTTCTTTGTCTTTTATTTTTGCCCATCTGACTGCCATCATCTACTTCCCCACTTTGTTTCTTCACAAACTTGGCATTTCCTGAGAACAGCACCTATAAAAATGTCCCACTCTAAAATCTGGTTGAATGTACATGTTGAATTTAGAATTGTAATGGTTTTAGAAATAGCATGTTACTACAGGCAGTTTTAAAAGACTTTTATGGCATGAGTCTCTGTACAATTCAGCTTTTTAACTTTGTATATCCAAATGATACAGAGTGCACACTGGCATACTGTGATGTATGTGTATTTGCCTACCTGACACAATCTGAATTACTTATCATTGTTGTGTTTGGAGGTGCAGATGCCACCAACTCATATTTCTGTTTGAAATAATAGTAATATTTTCACCTGTGAATGTAACAGAGAATTATGTTCTATTGTTTTCTGTATCTTCCCATTTTGGTAGAGCAAATAATAGCAAATTCATATTCTGAGACTTATGATTGTGTTATGTTTTCACAGTGTGCTACACTATGGGCAAGAAGCGTTGTTATTTAAGTAGTGGCCAGGGATGTCAACAGCAACAAGAAAGGCTTCTATGGGTATGACAGTGATAAAAGGAAGACTAGGGAAAATGTGGGCTTTCTCTGGAAGGAAATGGGAGACCTGGTTACCGAGGATACAGAGAAGGCTGAGGTACTTAATGACTTTTTTGCCCCAGTCTTCACCAGCAAGAGCTTTAGCAACATAGCCCAAGCCCCAGAAGGCAGAGGCAGGGACTGGGAGAATGAACCCCCCACCTTGGGGGAAGATGAGGCTGTAGACCATCTAAGGAACCTGAAGGTGCACAAGTCCATGGGACCTGATGAGATGCATCCACAGGTCCTGAGGGAACTGGCGGATGTAGTTGCTAAACCACTGTCCATCATATTTAAGAAGTCATGGCAGTCTGGTGGAGTTCCCACTGACTGGAAGAGGGAAGCATAACCACCATTTTTAAAAAGGGAAAAAAGGAAGACCTGAGGAACTACAGGCCGGTCAGCCTCACCTCTGTGCCTGGCAAGATCATGGAGCAGATCCTCCCGGAAACTATGCTAAAGCACATGGAAAACAAAGAGGTGATTGGTGACAGCCAACATGGCTTCACTAAGGGCAGATCGTGCCTGACAAATCTGGTGGCCTTCTATGACAGGGTTACAGCATTGGTGGACAGGGGAAGAGCAACTGACATTGTTTACCTAGACTTGTGCAAAGCATTTGACACATACAAAGCATTTGACACTGTCCCACATGATATCCTTGTCTCTAAATTGGAGAGATACCTGGATTTGACAGGTGGACCACTCAGTGGGTAAGGAATTGGCTGGATGGTTGCACTCAGAGAGTTACGGTCAATGGCTCAATGTCCAAGTGGAGATCAGTAATGAGTGGTGTTCCTCAGGGGTCACTACTGGGACTGGCACATCTTTGCTGGTGACATGGACAGTGGGAGTGAGTGCACCCTCAGCAAGTTTGCTGATGACACCAAGCTGTGTGGTGCGGTTGACACGCTGGATGGCATCCAGAGGGACCTGGCCAGGCTTGAGAGGTGGGCCTGTGTGAATCTCAAGTGCAGGGTCCTGCATCTGGGCCAGGACAATCCCAAGCACAAATACAGGCTGGGTGGAGAATGGATTGAGAGCAGCTCTGAGGAGAAGGACCCAGGTGTGCTGGTGGATGAGAAGTTCAACATGAGCTGGCAATATGTGCTTGCAGCCCAGAAAGCCAACTGTATCCTGGGCTGCATCAAAAAGAAGCATGGCCAGCAGGTCAAGGGAGGTGATTGTCACCCTCTGTTGTGCACTCGTGACACCCCACCTGGAGCACTGCGTTCAGCTCTGGGGCCCCCAGCACAAGAAGGACATGGAGCTGTTGGAGCGAGTCCAGAGGAGGGCCACGAGGATGATGAGAGGGCTGGAGCACCTCTCCTAAGAAGACAGGATGAGGGAGCTGGGGTTGTTCAGCCTTCTTGAGAAGGCTCTGGGGACACCTTCTAAGTGGCCTTCCAGTACCTTCAGGGGGCCTACAAGAAAGTTGGAGAGGGACTCTTTGTCAGGGAGTGTAGTGATAGGACAAGGAGTAAAGGCTTTAAACTAAAAGAGGACGGATTTGGATTAGATATTTGGAAGAAACTCTTCACTCAGAGGCTGATGAGGCACTGGAACAGGCTGCCCAGAGAAGCTGTGGATGCCCCGTCCCTGGAGGTGTTCAAGGCCTGGCTGGATGGGGCTTTGAGCAACCTGGTCTAGTGGAAGGTGTCACTGCCTATGGCAGGGGGGTTGTAACTAGATGATCCTTCAGGGTCCCTTCCAATCCAAACCATTCTATGATTCTAGTATCTTCTGTGGTTCTGAAGTTCATTGTTCATTTCTCCTGAATCTTTTCCATCTGTACCTGACCTAAATTTTTTGCGTGATGCTACAGTATGTGTGACTAAGGTTATGCATGCATGTTTCTGGCATAGGGATAAGGACTCTTATGCAAGCTGTACTACTTTACTAAATCAAAATCAAAACAATGCTACTATCAAAATTGCTGAAATATTAAGGGAAATACCAGATTTTTTAATGCAATTTTGAGTAAGAAATAAGGAGAGAATTCCTTGAAATATGATTTTAAATGTTAGAATATATGTTGGCAAATGAGTAGAAATGATGGAATGTAATTTGTCTTTGATTTTTCTATGTGATATTGTAGAAGTTGCATTTATCAAAGTAATAGATGTACCAATCTGGCATAGTTGGTGGATTCCGCTCTCCCCCCCCCATGTTGTTTAGAAGTTTTTGTTTTATAGCAGCTGTTACCAACGACCAAAGTGATTTTTTTTTTTCCTGGAAAAAGTCAATAATTTGCAATAAACTTGCCTTTCAGAATATCATTTATATGAAACTTTGAGTAAATCAATGCAATTTGTCTTTCCTTACTTTTCAACAGAATGCAGATTATAATTATCCTTGGTTTACTGAGAAAAACTATTGTCACTAGGTACTATCTGTCCATAGATTAATGTCAACCTGTAGAGAGAGATCACTTTCATTCTAGGTTTTTCCAGAAGGAAGAATTTCGACTAAGAAATCATTTTCATCAACTTGAGGCTCACAAAATAGGCTCTCTGGGCTTGAATCAGTTGCTGAAACACAGGTGTCTAAGACCATTTGAGATAAATAAGATATTTTACTTTGCTCTGTCAAGCTTGGAAGAGTACTGGTATTCCATGAGTCCTGTGTGGTATTTAGAGCTCAGGAGGGTGTCACAGATGCCAGAAAGTGGTTCAAGTGGTAGTGGATGCCCAGGCAATTGAAGTGAGCCATCTGTCAGTGTATTCTCCTATTTATACCCTTTGCCTAAGCAGAAGTTGTGCTAAAAATTAACTGCATTCTTGTACCGTATATCATATATGCTACCAATATCCTGCCAGATACTGCCTGGCAGCTTGGATGTCTGTTGTTTCTTTTTTTTTTCTTTTCTTCTCACTTCTGTATGTAGATAAAAAGCTTTGTATGAAGATCACTTTCACTCAGTTAACCTATGTACCTTCTACTGGGACAGCAGACTAGAGGTGAATCCTCCTGCAGTTGGTATTAGTCTCATTCTACAGTGGCAGTTAGCAGTTCAGAGAAATCACTGACACAATATGAATTCATTCTGTTGCTAGTTTATAACCAATACTGCAACCAAATAACTTCAGTTAAGAGTCTATTTTAAGTTTGTTCTCTGTATTTAATGTGGTCTGGTATATTCATTAACCTCATCAGATCAATGAGTACTCTATTTAGATCTTAACAACAAAATCATCTGATCTTACTTTTGCAATTCAACATCTCATATGCTTTGGATTCTGAGGGAGAATTCTTCACCTGAAATTTACATTGCAAATATAGATCCATATATAAAAAACAAAGAGGATTGTTCCAGAGAGCTAGAAAGATATTTGTGTCTAGGGAGCAGTCTGGGGACTGCTCTGATTTGAAATATTCAGCAAACATTAGAATGAAAAATAAATAATAATAAAAAAAGATGTCATTGTGCTTATGTCTGGATTTTCCAGACTATTCCACCTGAGTTGGTTCAGTTACTTCTTCTGTATATGTTAGTACAGACCAGTAAATGCTGTGTTTTTGTACTTTTTTCAAACTGTTGAGAGAAATCAATGTATAAGAATGACAGAGAGGTCTGAATATTTTGGTGCATTATTATGAGCACTGTGGGGAGCAATCTGTAATGTATTGAGATGGATTAAGAGAGACTAAAAATTTCCTCAGAAAGGGAGAGGCTACAGTCAAGAAATCCAACAAAACCTCCTCCTGTGTGTGTCTTTCTCCCTTTGTTATGTTGGTGGTGACAGGGTGTTGATATGCTTGTCTTAGTGTATCAGCTGTTAATTTGTTAATCAGGATATAAGACTCTATCTTGGAATCTAAGATTAGATAACATTTGAAAAAAAAATCCAGATAGGTGGCACTTAGTATGTCTATTGAACATCTTTGAAATGGACTGTGAGGTAAACCCTTGGCAAATGTGTTTGAAGTTAAAAATAATTTTGGTACTTCATTGTAAATTAGTTTACTTGATGGTTTCTATGTACTGTAGATGTACATATGAGTGAAAGATTTGAACTAAGCAATTTTATAAAGGAGTTTTAATGCTGGCATTAAAATTACAATGTAAGAAAAACAATTTCATAGGCGATGCTGTTGATGTTTTGTGAACATTACTGAATAGCTATCAAAACAGGTAACGGGACCTCAGAAGTCTAGGCTTAACATATTTTGGCAAAAAGTGTTCACGGATTATTCTGTTAAATAAAATCTAAAATGTATATTTGATCTCTAAAAGTGGAAACCTTTGAAAAGAAAAGAGAAAAGGTTTTCATAGTTATGTTTCTTTTTTTGTGTAGGTGATGTATCTAATTAGATGTAGCTTCATGTTGTGTCAAAGTTGTGCTGAAGAAATTCTGTGTATTTAGAAGTTGGAAGGAGTGCTGCCTTAGCACGCTTAATTAAAGCGAGTCTTATTTCTGTTCTTGCTTCATCTCCAGTTCCCTCTAGCATGAGAGTATGGTTGCAAAGAGATAATAAGAAAAGGACAAAGAAATAATGTACTAGAGCTTGCTAGCTCTAAGGCAAGGAGTATTTTCAGTCAGCCAAAATGGAGAAAAGAATAAGGGATAGTTCTTGGAGTTACTATGTTTGTAAAAGTTTCATGTGGTAGAGCAAAGAGAACTGTATACTTCATTGAAGTAAAATCTAACTATTACAAGAAAATCTACAAGAAAACTGTCAAAGAAACACAGATACCTGACACTAAGTCTGCACATCATACAACTACCTGTTATGCGTGTGATTACAAAGCAAAGTGATTGGATGTGGTGGAATTATTAAAATACTTTTGTCATGATGTGGTGGTTTAACACCTGTAGGTAGCTAAACTCCACCATGCTGATCTCTCACTCCCCCTCCTCAACAGAACAGGGGGAGAAAAACAAGGAGAAAAAAAGCTCATAGCTTAAGATAAGGACAGGGTTATCACTCACCAATTACCGTCATACCAGCATAAGGGAGATTAATGTGATTTATTGCCAATTACTAACAGACTAGAGCAGTGAGAAGCTCCAAGCAAACTGAAAATACTTTCCCCCATCCATCCTCTTCTACCTCCTCCCCCCAGGGGGCTCAGGGGAACGGGGGCTGCGGTCAGTCCCTAACGCTGCGTCTCCGCCGCTCCTTCACGGTCACTCTCTGCCCCTGCTCCACGTGGGGTCCCTCCCACGGGATGCCGTCCTTCCCGAGCTGATCCTGCGTGGGCTGCCCACAGGCTGCAGCTCTTCAGGAACTGCTCCCATATGGGTCCGTACCACGGGGCCCGTCCCTCAGGACCAAACTGCTCCAACATGGCTCCCCCACGGGCAGCAGCTCCCGCCAGGCCTCCTGCTCCTGCGTGGGCTCCTCTCCACGGGCTGCAGCTCCGGCCTGGGGCCTGCTCCTGCGGGGGCTCCCATGGGCCGCAGCCTCCTTCAGGCCACATCCACCTGCTCCATGGGGGCTCCTCCATGGCTGCAGCGTGGAGATCTGCTCCATGGGGTACCCATGGGCTGCAGGGGGACGGCCTGCTCCACCATGGGCCTCTCC
>VXAA01004668.1:0-18745 GCA_013399115.1 Anseranas semipalmata | reverse complement strand
CAATGAGTTGGCATATGACAATGTATGGTGCACTCCATACAAACTTTTGCCATACGGGTCGCATGCACTTGACTTCATCTGGATCTTTGGATATCTGGTCATTGTCTAGGTCACCATAAATCACCTCCAGCACAGCTAATTCCTTTAGGTACTGCATACCTCTCCATGGTGGTCCACTGGCCTGGGTAACATATAACATCTTCCTTGAAATGATACAGGAGTCACTTTCAGAGGCTGAAGGCTTGTTCCCCTTTTCCAATCATATTGTCAATGCCCCCTCCCCTAGGGAGGGATCCCAGCTGCTTGGCTTCCCTGCCCTCTAATTCCATGCTGCTGGCCCCAATATCCCAGCATCGGAGCAGCCAGGTGACAATGTGCTTGTCTGGACGACAGTTGATATCTTTTCACATATCTCACGGCTCACCCAGGGATAGGGATTGGGTGGTTACTGCTCCGTTTACGAGTTCTGCCTCTTCTTCCTCCTGTTCCCATGATAGCCCTTCTTCAGAGTAGCCTGCCTCATCCTTTTCTTTCTCCTTCCCCTTCATAGTAGGAGTTTCTTTCCTTACTAAATGAGCTGACTTTCCCATTCACTGTTTCTTCTTGTGCATGGGGTTCACCTGCATGGGTTGGCTCTCTGGTCCAGCTGCAAGGCCTGTCACAGGGGCTGGAGCAGTGTTGAATGCAATTTGGTAGGCATGGTCCAGGCCCCAGCCCACTGCAGTGATTCATGACTCTCTGGAATTGTGAGGGTTACAGCATCCTTTTTCCGAATATTGTACTAGTTTTTCAAGATTCTGCACTTGTTCAGGGGTGAAGTTCCAAAATACTGGAGGTGCCCACTGTCCTAGATACTTGCCCATATTCTCCTAACACTCCCTGCCACTCATAACTATCCTGCCTCTGGTCAGACCCCTGGGTGGTATTCTTAAATAGCTGTTTAACCAGAAACAAAACCAGAAATGCATTTGGGAAACATAGCAGGAGGAACATGCTGGTTTGACCGTCCCAAGGATATTCAAAATTCTCAAGGGCTCTTGGGGCTAGCTTGAAGGAGAAGGGGAAGGTGAGGTAGAAAGGAAAGGGGAAGGAGCAGGGGAAAGTGTCCTTCCCTACATCCCCCCTTCATCCTCAGGGAGATTGGCTCTCCAAGGAGAAAAGGTAGAGTGTGTAATTATTAATAGTCTCCAAAAAATGGTTCCTTAAGTACAAAGATGATGGCAGTGCTGATTATAAATACCAGATTAATCTCACAACTGGTAATTTTGTCATGTCATATCATAAGCTGGTGTTACACAGTACAGCAAAACGATAACCTTAAATCAGACCCCAGAAGTAATAAAGAGCATGACAGGGAGCATAGACAGCAAGTAAGGTGGTACACAACATGACTCGGAGAACAAGCACAACAACTCCAAAAGCAAGTAAATCAACATTGTGACCAGCAACTATTAAACTAATATAATGCTTATAACAAATTTGTTTTAAAATGCTCTAGTCAGATCTGTCATTATCTCAACCCTTCATGCCCCACATTGGGTGCCAAAAAGGACTGTTGTGATTTAACCTGGAAGGCAGCTAAGCATCACACAGCTGTTTGCTCACTCCCCCTCCTCCCAGGAGAATGGGGGGGGGAGGGAGAGGTAAAACTTATGTGTTCAGATAAAGGCAGTTTAATATGACAGAAAAGGAAAGCAAAATAATGATAATAATGATGGTAAAGGAATATACAAAACAAGTAATGCACAAAGCAATTGCTTACCACCTGCTGTCTGATGTCCAACCAGACCCCAAACAGTAAGCCCCCGACTCCCCCTGGCCAACCACCCCAGTTTATTGTTCTGCATGATGTCATATGGTATGGAATATCATGGCTTTGGCCAGTTTGGGTCAGCTGTCCTGGTTGTGTCCCCTCCCAGCTTCTTGTGCACCCCCAGCCTCCTCGCTGGCAGGGAGGTATGAGAAGCTGAAAAGTCCTTGACTTACTGTAAGCACTTCTCTGCAACAACTAAAACATCAGTGTGTTATCAGCATTATTCTCGTCCTGAATCCCAAACACAGCACCATACCATCAACTAGGAGGAAAATTAACTCTATCCCAGCTGAAACCAGGACAAGTGTATAAAGAAATATGTAAATAGTGCATAAGTTAGCTCTACAATTGTAACATTACAAATCAGCGAACTTGCACCCAACTAATCCTACAGTGATAATACGCCCAGCCTGTGATCTGGATTTGTAAGTTAGTTGTATAACTAACTATTGCAGAAGCAGCTATTGTCTTACAGTCTTTTTGGATCTGTGATTCCCTAGTCTTTTCTTGATATTCCATGAGAAACTATCTTATCTAAACAGTTGAGGTTTTTCTTTTGTTGTGCTTTAATCAGTCTGAGTATCTTTTTCTCCCTTTTGATAAGCGCCATATTTACTTTATTCTTTGAAGGCTGTTCTAGACACCATCCTCTATCCTTGCATGTGTGTGGAATTGCTGAATATTTTTATATATTTGTGTCCTTATTATTTCTTCATTTAATATCAGTGGCAGTCCAGCAGAATTCAGAATGAATGTAAGTGGGATCCTCGAATGGAATAGAGTTGCATAATGGGAAAAAAAAGATACGTGATAGATTTCACCAGTGCATAAATATCTAGTGGATGCCTGTATTGATGTTGCTGTCTTCATAGTTGAAACATTGTGCAAAGGACGTGGTGATGTTACAAGAGGTTGTAGAGCTAGTTAAGAGTTACGTAGAGAAATAATTTTTGTGTAGTAGTAAGTGTTATCAGGTGGAATGTGTTTGTTTAAAAGAAATAGTGTTCTAATAGAGCCATTGCTGATAAAGGGCTGTATATATGCATATAGGTACTTTATTTAAAAAGAGGTGATATTTTATGAAGTGATTCTTTGGAATGGAGGAGTGTAATTTACTAAGAACTAAACTTTATTTTGTATGTTCATGATACTGTAGCAGTAACTATGTAAGTGGATAGTGATTGTTTTTAGAAATAGAATAGTAACAGCCACTTGCCAGTAGTCAAAATAATCTATGTGCTTGATAATATGTTTTCTACTGTTTCTTTAATGGAATATATAACTTCATCAGTGTCTGACATATTGTTTTGCTAAGGAAAAAAACTGGACAACTTTAGTAACCAACTTTTGGTTTCTCTTGGTGTGTGTTTCCAGCTGAAGAGCTGATGTTTCCAGAATAATGCATCTGGATGATCTAGCCAGACTTGCCCTTGTCCATAGTGCTAGATACATATATATTATTAAAGAGAACTCACAGTTTACCATGTAGTTCCTCATAAAGCCCATGAAATGATTTAATTAAAAAAAAGATAGATAAAACGTAGATAGGGTTATGTTAGCTATGCTTGGTCTGTAGCGTTTGCTGTTTGTTTTCCTTTTGTGTTATATGCAAGGGAAAATGGATGGTTCATCATCACATGTAGAGAAACATGCCCAGAGCAAAACTCAGAAGAAGAATTCCTTAACTCTGATTGCTACTGATAACCGTGAAGGAAGTTTAAGCCTTAAGAGCATTGTGTAAAGCATTGCATTTTATTAGGAGGAGTTGCATTTCTCCAGCTGTTTATCCCTTCCCTCAGCTTGAATGTTTATGCAAAAATGTGGGAAAAAGATTCCATCTGCTGTACTTTGTTTCTGCTGTTTTTATTTGGCATAAATAGTTACAGACAGGAAATAAACGAGAATTCCCTCTAGCTGCAATTCTGTAACATTTTTAAAACATGGGGAAGATAGATCATATACTAAAATAAAACAGATGCAGTCAGACAAATTCAGATGCTTTACAGAGTTTAATGTTTATGAATCCAATTCACTCATATAAAAATAGCAACTCTCATGCTCTGAAAAAATTGCTTTCTTTTTTGCTTGGATTGGATGAAAGGTTTTAAGAAATTGTGGATGGCACCTATTTGTGGTGTACTGTGTAACTTTCACCAGTGTTGCAGAAACAGATTCTAATGAAAAGTATGCCTTAAGCAATTGCATGCTTACCAATTCTTGGTGTGCAGGAGGGATTAGCAGGAGTATGGAAGGTACAAACAGGTAGCAATCAACATAAAACTCCTAGGTTGTGTGCCTGTGTGCAAAATTCTTTGTAATATGGCTATTTTCTAAAAGCCAATGACCTTTCAGGTTTAAGACCATCTAAGAAATATCTTTAGGAAGGCTGGTAGCTTGGCTAGGCCCAGGATCTTAGAATGTAGGTGTGGAGAGGTTGAGACTAACATATTTGTAAGAGAATGGTGCAGAAATAGGAAGTTTACTGTGAGGCTGAAATGTAAGTAAAATTGTTAATGTTAACAACATACAGTTCTCTGTATTTTTGTGTAATTCCATACTTATTTCAAGTTGCTGGCTGTGTGAACTGCATTGTAAGGGATCCACCATCTCTCTCTCCTTTTTCCCTACTCTACTTCCTAGTTCTCAATAAAATCATTAAATTTCAGTTTTCTTGAGCATTTACTCACATGTTTGATGTAATCAAATGAACGAAAAGTGCCATGACTGAATGTAGAATCCTATTTTTCTTGGCCGACTAAACTGAAAATTTTCCTTAGTTCACAGGGCTTTTGACATCATCTTAACCAGTTTTTCATTAGTAAAAATTCTAAAAAACAAATGGTTTTAAAGTATGCAACTTTAACTGGATTGTGTTTGAGGCTGTAATAAGTATCTACTGTAGTGTGCAAGTCTTCTGTGTTGTCTTAAACAATATAATCTTACCCATTTCTATATCAGTTAATGCTGCAACAAGACTTCCATTAAATTTGATTTTGTAATACTTGCTGCAAATGAAAATAATTCAAACCTACAATGGGATAGAATTTTCCTAGCAAGCTGGAGGCCAGCTGGATCAAGCAGATAAGAAAGTATATGGCATAGCCCAAGAAGCTATGCACTCCCACTTTTGATAGTTTCCTGTTGATTTTTTGGAAAAGTGTTTCTTGGTATGGAGATCATAAACTGGGTAAATACATTTCCAGCTAGTGCGACTGTCTATCTCCTCCACAGAGTCAGTGAGCATTAATTCTTCAGAGCACTCCGTACAGTCATGTGCCTGCTTTATGTGGCCTAATCATTAAAACAAGCGTGGAGTATGGGTCCCAGGGTCCTGATTATGTTCTCAACTCTGCCAGCAGAACAGGCATGTTTCTTCATCCCTCTGCCGTGGTTTCGCTATCTGTGACATAGAGTCATAGAATCATAGAATGGCCTGGGTTGAAAAGGACCTTAAAGATCATCTAGTTTCAACCCCCCTGCTCTGGGCAGGGTTGCCAACCACTAGAGCAGGCTGCCCAGCGCCACATCCAGCCTGGCCTTGAATGCCTCCAGGGATGGGGCATCCACAACCTCTCTGGGCAACCTGTTCCAGTGCCTCACCACCCTCTGAGTGAAAAACTTCCTCCTAATATCCAACCTAAATCTCCCCTGTCTTAGTTTGAAACCATTCCCCCTTGTCCTATCACTATCAATGTGTGTGAACAGGCGTTCCCCCTCCTGTTTATACGCTCCCTTCAAGTACTGGAAGGCCACAATGAGGTCTCCCCGGAGCCTTCTCTTCTCTAAGCTAAACAAGCCCAGTTCCCTCAACTTTTCTTCATAGGAGAGGTGCTCCAGCCCTCTGATCATCTTAGTGGCCCTCCTCTGGACCCGTTCCAAGAGCTCCACATCCTTCTTGTGCTGGGGGCCCCAGGCCTGCACGCAGTCTTCCAGGTGGGGTCTCACCAGAGCAGAGTAGAGGGGGACAATCACCTCCCTCTCCCTGCTGGCCACCCCTTTTTTAATGCAGCCCAGGACATAGTTGGCCTTCCGGGCCGCAAGTGCGCACTGCTGGCTCATGTCCAGCTTCTCGTCCAGCAGGACCCCCAAGTCCTTCTCCGCAGGGCCGCTCTCGAGGAGTTCTTCTCCCAGTCTGTATAAGTACCTGGGATTGCCCCAGCCCAGGTGCAACACCTTGCACTTGGCCTTGTTGAACATGGCAGTGATAGGAATCTCTGTTACAAATACTAAGCTGTCTGCACTTACTGAGCAGATCAACCACGTGTTACTTCTCAGGGACAGTACAGGAAAGATGCTGCAGTGAATTCTGAAGGCCAGGTAGAATATATGGCTATTCCACAGACTTGCATCAGCTGCTGAAATTGTTGGCAAAAATACTCTAGTTTTTACTAACTCTTTGGGACTTCCTCATTGGCACTCGGAAATGGATCTCTTCTAAGAGCAGTTCCATGAAATCTACATCAAAGCCGTACCCACATTCCTGCAATATGTTGCCACCTGGAGAGGATGTGGATTAATGAAAGAGTGTAAATTAATATAAATCTTTTAGTTGGTCAGTACTGGGGCATTGGGATTGTTTATACATACCTCGTACTCATACAGCCATACAGAATCAGCGACTTGAATTCACAAAAGTAATAACTGTTGGTCCCATGATTTTTGGAAGACTCCAGATCAATAACTGGCTTTATCTAGGGGAGTTCTCCCAGTTGTCTGTCTGCAGATGAGTATGTATTGTAGTCTCTTCCTGACAGGAAATTTGATGATGTGAGAGAACTTTTTCTAGTGGGTTAGGCATGTGCTGAGAACAGAGATCTACACTTAGTCTATTTTTGCATGAGTTAGTCATGACCTCAGTCAGTTTGATCCCTGGTTTAATCTCTTTCTGTATAGATGTCTCTGCCTGTATAATGTAGTATAGTATTCACCTATTGCAGAGTGAAAGAAGGGGCAAGAGCTGTTGTTCTGTGATAATAAAGGAGTATTACATTACACAGACTATAGCAGTTTGTAACACAACTCCTAGTTGCCTGAATGTTCTGTGGATTTCTGGAACTCTAGTTATTTGGGACAGTTGTTCTCTTCACAAAGCTTTCTGAACTCTTAGGATCTGCTTATAACTTAATGTCTTCTATGACTGCTTTTAGTGATGTGAGCCTAATAGGTTGGCGCCAGCAATATTTGGAGAGGGTGGGATTGGTGGCTAATACCTCTTTCCCTCCCTTCACTCGCTCTGAAAATGTAGTATTATCTAACTGTATGCATAGTAGACTTTTTGGATGGTGATGAAAGGATTTTCTTTGTTTAACTGTAATTCTTATATTATGCATCTGCACAGTTCATGCTTTTGAACAGCAGCTTAATTTTGTTTCACCAAATTTTAGAATTGGTATTTTAGAATAGTCAGTTTCTTTGTCAGTTCCACTTTTCCCTTTGCTGTGACCCCTCCCCAAATTACTGTTAGCCTTTGTTTCTAGCAGGAGCTAGCAAGCGCCTTCTGATCACTTGGAGATGTCTATGTGGAATCAAAACTGCATTTTGTCTTGAATTTTTAACAAACAGGCTATTCTGTATTTCTCTTTGAAAGATCACTTCTTCAACGTGGCACAATCTACTCCTCTCTGTAATAACTAAAAACTGTTAAAGGATCTGACCTCCTGTGCAGTGGTAAGAAACATAATTTTAAGTTGAGGATAGCTCAGTATTTTCATAAATTAGGTAACTTCTTTTAAGAAATTTTATGCTATACCTTTGATATACAAACTATAACTGTGGTTCAACAAGAAAAGGAATATCCATGACAATCTTTGGTAACCACAGGGAAAAAGCGGAACACTAGTTTTAATCTGCCTTGACTTTCTGCTTTAGCTAGTGAGGATTTCCTTCAAGTGAGACTGCTTTGCATACCACACTTCACCATTCAAAACTGAAGCCTTTTCTATAGGGAATGTCCTGTTCCTCCCCTCCATGTGGCCCAGAACTCCTCAAAACAACCCAGTACAAAGTTCATATATTGATGTCTGAAGGAACTAATTCTAGAAGCGAGCTGTCTTTCTCAAGGCCAAATACCTTCATTTAAGCGTTTTTCCTATATCAAGTTTATAAACTTTTAATTTGTTTGTTCTATGTTTGTCTCTGATTTGCTAGCAAGTTTGAAAACACTTTTTTTTTTTTTTTTTTTTTTTTTTAATAGTTACAGAATTTGTGTTGTATGTGAAGTTTGGGGTCAGGGATTTAGAAAGTTGTATAATCTTCATCTCTAGGTGTGCTTAAGAGTATAGGGAAATTGACCTTGTCTGCTTAGGTATCTAATTTAAGGGTCACTCTTGGTGTGGAGAGATAGGTATTTTGAAATGTGGAAAGCATACATGGGAAAAGGCAGCAACTGAAAGTAAGAAAGAAAGATTTTCAATACATACAGCTGTCATACTGAAGACAGTATGAGACAGTAGTACAGACAGAAAAGAATGTAGCCATTTAAAAAATCACACTAGGTCCAGAAAATGAGAACCCTTTCAAGTGTGTGTTTCAGCTCTTTGTTCTTTTTTGTTTTGTTTCTAAAAAGCAACTAATGACTTCAAATAAGGAGTTGAAACGCATTTCTGCTGTGTAGTGTAAAGTTGAGTTATGGCTATGGGTGACATGGGATTAGGTGAAGTTGGACAACAAGGCACTGACACTGGCTAAACAAGGATTTTGTTCATGAGGTATTTAAAAATGTAGGCATGTGGTTATTTTATGATTTCAGGTGACAAAGTGACACATTTTTTTGTTTATAGTTTGTAAGCTGTTGGCAGGCATGTGGTTATTTTCTGATTTCAGGTGACAAAGTGACACATTTTTTTGTTTATAGTTTGTAAACTGTTGGCATATTTTTAAAGTCTATTTATACTGAGTATGGCTTCTTGTCAATTACTAAGAACAAGAGGGGACTACACCTGAAAATGTCTTAGAAGGTTTATTTGGTTCAATATAAAATTGCAGAATGATTTGAGCTGTACATATCTTATTATAGTGGATCTCCACCATTTTAGTCCTCTTACTTGCTTATAGAGGTAACTTTATTTTTTAATAACCTATGCAGACTTTAAAATACAAACTTTGCTTTTTGCTGGTGTGTGCTCTCTCTCTTTAGCCACTTACTCTTAGCTTAGAAAAAATCAGCTTTTAGTTTCCAGCTCCAGTGGATTTGAAATGGTGCAAGCTTGAAAGAGACTTCTGCTTTTGGAAGTCAAGCTTTCTAGAGGACAGAAGTAGTTCATAGATCTTCATGATCTGATTTTTAATGTAATTCTCTTCAAGTATAGACTGTCACAAGTATTTTTGTTTTCTTATGTTTCTTCTTATGTATCACCACTGTTTTGGTAGCAAAAGAATCTGTGTAGCCTGTTGAAGCAGAGAGTTTAGACTGATCTAGGGATGGTTTTTGTGAAAATGTATGCATCTCTAATAGTTGTGCTAGCTTACATGTTACTATATGTAAATTATTTTGTAGTTTCAATGTTGGGAGACTTTCAGAAAAGTTTGAAGTAAAATTACTGTTCTTTGGAGAGCAGGCAGGGCACAAGGGAAATAGAAATGGGAATTCATTAAATGCTTAGCTTTTTAATGAGCTTTACATTTTCTCTCTCTCTCTCTCTCTTTTTTTTTTTTTTGGCTAGTGCATTTCTTTTTATTATTTCATAGGTACACATATAACTCTCAGGTTAGAGTTAGTAAATTCCCGTCATATTAATTTTTAATTTAGCATTTGATTTGTTGGGCAGAACTTTTGCAGTTAGTGTAAACAAAACATAAGGATCCCCAGGCTTAAGATATAACTAGGTTTTTGAGCATTAACATGAACATATTCAAAACATACAATACTGTTTTGGCCATATGCTGCATTTGCTCAAGTTTAAAGGACAAAGGTCCTTTGGTGTAGTTTTAATTAAAAGGATGTTTCTAATCATGCTTTATAAGTCTCTGTTTTCCAGAAATTCAGAATACTTATCAGACTGTTGTCACTCCTATTTTCACTATAGTTTTCTTTTTGATGCAAGTTGATCATAATTCCTCAAGTATGGCTTTATGGTTGTTGTGAATGGTGCCAAGATAATAGTGGTGCTCCCTGGAATTTCTCTGATCCAGTACCAGTGCTTTGTTTTAAGTGTGAGTTCTTTAAAAAGTAAAATGTTCCACTGTCAGATTGGAGAGAACATAGTGATAGTTTGCTGGAAACTGAATTAAGACAGGTTGTTCAAAGAAATATTTCAGTGTTATATTCTAGAAAAATAGCAACAAAACAGAGATTATGAATGTGGAGATTTCTCCTTTAGGAGCCTGGTTGGTTTCACACTTAACAGTAACTGCTGCATAGCAAGTATTTATGGTTAGTTCTGCATTGTGCAGAAAAGGGTATGCCTTGGTTGTTCAGTGACAGAGGTTAAGCAATATTGGAAGAGGCAGAAGTCTAAAATTGATTCCATTGCTGAGGAATTTGTGTCAAAATACAGCATATAAGCCAAAATAAATTCCCATCTGACACAGAAATTAAACCTTAACTGGAAATACATACCAATCTTTGCATATATTAGCTGCTTACCCTGTTCAGCTGTGATTTCAGAAGCATGGACAAGGTAAGTATGGTGGGCTTTCTAACCCTCATGCCAGTATTTGCTAAAGATCTGATATCTGAAGCACCTCTTTATGGATTAAATTTTGTAGCAGCACCACAGATGTATGTCTGAGCAAAAGTCTACATGTAGTTGTTGGGACAGGCACACAGTGGACACTATCCATAGGCTTTTCAGGTTCTCTTAACTTCTGCCAAGCTAAGAGTGGATGGGCAGAAGGCACAGGCTGCTATGGCATGCTTCTGGTGTGTTAGTGGGCTGTAGTATGTTTTCTTTTTTTTTACTTTATGATGACACCTGAAAATATCTTTACTGTTCTGTTGCTTAGCTTAGGGTTTCTTTTAAAGGCAAACATCCCACATGAACATGAGGTAATCTGAAGGTTGTTTTCTGCAGTAATAACATCCCTTCTCAGTGCTCCTGCATCCTGGATGTGTTCTTTCTAAAGGAATTCCATAGCTACAGTTCTTTGCACATGAACTTGAGAAATAAGTGGTTTTGTTAACAGGAGAATTTTGTCTGAGAATTTCTGAGGCTTCCTTACTTCTTGTTAGCCCTTTGAAACATGAATATTTTTGCTGCATTTTCAAAATATTTCATTTTTCAATTAAAAAAATAAAGCCACAATCCAGACTGTTTATTTTTCCTTAAAAATTAAATGTAGATAGTAATGCCTAGAATGTAAAGGCCATACCTTTATTCAAGTCAGTAGAGCAACTGTGATGAATTCAGCTTGTCATTTAAATAAAAAAAAAAAAAAAAAGAAACAGTAAATGTTCTCTTATTGTCTGATGTAATGATGGTGAAATTAAGTTTGTGCCCTGTTTTGGAATGTTGTTTTCCTGCTTTTTTTTAAATAGTAGATTTTTTTTTCTAGGTGAACATAAACTTACATAGTTCTATGTATAGACTGTTGTCTGGTGGAGGGTACTGAGTTCTTGTACACTTCATGGACCGCTTACTCTTTTGTCATGACATGGGCTGTAGACTGTAGTTTTATAGAGAGTAAACTAGTGTAAATTAATGTAATGAGTTTACCCTCCTCTTCCTTGTAGCACAATGGCTGACAATAAAGCAAAGTCGACCAAACCTGCAAATAAGACTCCTCCAAAGTCTCCTTCAGATCCAGCAAAGGACCGAGCAGCAAAACGGTTATCCTGTGATTCAAACAGTTCCCATGAGGGAGCTATGGCAGGAGACATAAGTGCTCTGGAAGAGGCCTTTAGAAAATTTGCCATACATGGTGATACAAGAGCCACAGGAAAAGAAATGCATGGGAAGAACTGGTCAAAACTGTGCAAAGACTGTCATGTGATAGATGGGAAGAATGTGACAATCACAGATGTTGACATTGTCTTCAGTAAAATCAAGTAAGTTCCTTTCTGCCATCATTTCCTTGTCTCTCCAATATATTTTGTAGATACCATCTAAATTTATCTTCTGTTGCTCACAGAACTTGTGAGGCACTATGTCTTTGTCACAATTGATCTCTTTCAGTATTCCTTTGTGAAATTGTTGCTTTCAGCTTCTGCCCTGCTATAGCAGGTGTCACAGTGTTATGCGGTGCAAAGAGGTATGATATAATCAAGATGGATGCAGGTTATTCCNTTTTTTTTTTTTTTTTGACTGCAGTAAATGTTGTGAATGTTTCCTGAAGAGTGTCTGGAAGAAGTCAGGATGTAGTGTTGCATCTTGCCAAAACTCAGCCTCAAAGGACTGAGACTAAGGTGGGATATGTACTAAGCCCCCCTTCCATACGCAGTACTGATGTCCAGCACAACACCTGCTCAAGTTTCAAATGCAGGGTACACCAAACTGATGGCAAATTTGTGATGCACTGGCTGTGAGTAATTGATTAAGATTATTTCAGTGGTCTCAGTTTATTCTTCTTGAGTAAACTGGAGCTTTATTGAAAGTTTCTCTCCAAATTGAATACCTAGGCAGAGTTTGATCCAGCAACTGCTAAAACCAAAGGGAGAACATTCAGCTATTCTAGTATATTGTGTGAAAAGCCAAATAATTTTTTTTTCTCCCTTTATGTGTAAAATTGAGTCATTTTCATCTTTCCCCTATCCTAGTATGTGTTCCAATAACTTTGTTTTTTCTGGTTTTTGTTACCACAGTGACTATTTAAGTTGTCACATGCCCCATTGTGTTTAGGGACATGCATTAAAGAAGGTCCCTTAACTGTACTTGTAGCTTGTGGCAACATTTATCTTGTGCTCTCAACTATTGTGGTTTAATGCTGCAGAGAGTACGTGCAAACTGAGTTGCTTACAAGAATAGTTGGGAACAGTTGCTAGAAGCCCTGACCTTTCAGAGTGCATCAAAGCATAAGAAGTCAGAGAATAAAAGGCCCTTGGTCTTTACAGACTGTTCAATGTAATATACACAGTTAGCATGACATTACTTATTAGATTTTTCTTATTTTCTTTATTTTTCCTTCTGAAGGGTCTTATCTGGGCAATTGAAAACACTATATATGTACACATCAACCCTCATTCTGGTATTAGTCCACTTTTTCTTTGAGTGCCTATGTGTATTTTTTTGGAAGCTATGTGTAGTATCAGTGAACTAGCTTATTTGAAATGGGTGTTTAGGCTGTAGCATTGTTTGTTTCTTTCTTGACCTGTGATGGATGATGCTGGCATTTATTTTCAAGTTTTCTTTTGCTTTCATCAACTTAAACATTTCTTTTTCATCAATAAATCTTCATTCCACTTTCTCATATTGGTGTCTGGGCAAGTTAGTGATAGGGCAGCTCTATGACAGGTGGTAAAACAATTGTGCAAGATTAGCTGATTTAAAGAAGTATTGATTTTATGCCTGCTGGGGTAACATGAATCCAGTTCCATTCTGCAGGAGTGAATTGTGAGGTGGCAGGGACCTGAGGCTGAAGGGGAATGTCAGTGTATACCTTTGCCATTGTTCAGCAGTCACTGCTTAGCTCAGGGGTTCTTGTCTCTGCCTCTGTAGGATGTGCCTATTCAGCAGTTTCTCAGAACTTTCTCCTATGATCACTGTGAAGAGTTGACATTTGTCAGAAGAAATATGCTATCTTTTCCTCTCTCCATCTAGTATTTAGTGTTAGAAGATAAAAATGCTTTTGCATTTGTTGCATTTACCTTAATTTTTCATTAATTACTTGCTCTTTCCTTATATGTACATTTACATGTATTATGTAATTGATATATATTTTAATCTTTTTTGAAATCAGTATTGCATTAGTGATGGATGGGGAAACTGTGATAATAGCTGAGATTTGCTATATTTGTTAGGACTGTTTTTCTTTTTTTTTTTTTTTTAATTTTATTTTTTTTTTCCTCAAGACCATAAGTCAACAATTCTTTTTACTTGATCACATTGATTTCACATGCAGTATTTTAAGTTCTATCAAGGAAAGATTTAATGGGTTTAGTTGGTCAAGCATTGATTAATATGCTGTAACTTAGAAGGCTTATGCATATGCTGAGTATACAGGGTTTCTTGAGGATGCTCAGACAACTACTTTTCCTTTCTCTCTCTTTTGCTTCATGTTTAACCCCAGGCTAAAGGATAATGATAAATTTGGAGTGCATCAAAAAAGGCCTACTGATAACATAAACTCCTTACTTCCATTTTACAAAGAGCTTTTCCCCCGCAGAACACGAGGGTATTCATTTTTTATTATTTTTATTTATTTATTTATCTATTTATTTTTTGACAACCTAAGTTGTTTTTACCATCCATGTTGAAAGAAGAACATTAATCACTGTAAAAGAATTTCCAGCACCTCAGAAAGTGCAAGTACTGCTTCCATGCCTCAATAAGAGTTATGCTTATGTGTATTTGAAGGCTCTGTATTTCACTGCTGCTTTTAGGTTTATCAGCTACACTGCATCTCATAAGACAGACTTTGACCTAGTATTCTTATAGCCAACCATAGTGGTTCAGTGAGATGATGGTGGTGGATTTTGGAAGTTGTAGTCTGGCCAAGAAACACAGTCCATAGACAAGAAGAAATATTTTGTTATATTAAATTATAGTTGCCACCTAACATATGGTAGAATTTCCAAACAGGTTTTCTGTTGGGTCTTTGACTGGAAAACCAGTGCATTTAGCAGAGTTTATTTTCTAGCCAGCTATAGCTGTACAGCATGACAATGGCACATTTTGTTTGAACACTAGAAAATAATTAATCTAGTAGAATTGTTCTTTGGATTTATGAAGTATTATGTCAATGTATAAAGCCCCTGTTTGTCATCTTGCTAACTTTCCCAGACTTCATTTGTTGTTCTGCTACAGATACTGGCAAAATAATAAGTAGGAACAGTGTGTTGCGTATAGTCAGGGTAAAGATTAGTTTCTGGAAGTTTAAGTTTAAATTGTTATAAAGGTTGAGGAAATTCTAATTAACCTTTGTAACATATAAGAAAATAAGTGTAGAGTGCTGTTTTCCCCCTGTGTGAGGATGTCAGGTCAAAATAAAGTATAATTTGTATATTTATCTTCCATAAAAGGTCCACCAGAGTCTTTCGTATAGCACAACATTTGTATGTACTTTAGGATAAGAAGAAGGAATGGTCTTATGCAAAGAATGAAGAATAGTAGACATGAAAGAAGAATTCCTAGAAATGTTGTTTGGTAAGAAAGTCAATTAGGTGATTTTTTTTTTTTCCTAAGTATTTTTGTTTAACAGTAGTTTGTATGTTCTTAAGGATCTCAAAAATCCTTCTAGTCTGATGGATTTAAATATAAATTGTTGTGTTTAAAATTACTTTTAATATATATCTTTCTGCCTTTTTTTTCTGCTTTTCTATTTTAAAAACTTTCTATTGTCAGCATATAAAATACGAGAAATATTAAGTAGCAGTGAATTTTGCAGTGGAATTACTTGAAATGAAAGTGGGCCAAAGCCCACTTTGGAGAGTCGCCGCATGCAAGAATATTTATAAATTGCGTTCCTAGAGATCAGAAGAAAACTACCTACATCTAAGCCAAGTATTTGGATTGCATTAGTACACCTGGGGTAATTGTTGTTTAACCTGGCAGGCAGCTAAGCATCACACAGCCATCACTCACTTTTCCCTTTCAGTGGGCTGGGGGAGAGAATCGGGAAAAAAGGTAAATCTTGTGGGTTCAGATAAAGGCATTTTAATAGGACAGAAAAAAAAAAGAGAGAGAGAGAAAAAAAAAAAAAGAGAAAATGATGATAATAATGATGGTAAAGGATTATACAAAACAAGTAATGCACAAAGCAATTGCTCACCACCTGCTGTCTGATGCCCAACCAGACCCCGAGCAGTAACACCCCGACTCCCCCTGGCCAACCACCCCAGTTTATTGTTCTGCATGATGTCATATGGTATGGAATATCATGGCTTTGGCCAGTTTGGGTCAGCTGTCCTGGTTGTGTCCCCTCCCAGCTTCTTGTGCACCCCAGCCTCCTCGCTGGCAGGGAGGTATGAGAAGCTGAAAAGTCCTTGACTTACTGTAAGCACTTCTCTGCAACAACTATCAGCATTGTTCTCATCCTAAATCCCAAACACAGCACCATACCAGTTACTCAGAAGAAAATTAACTCTATTCCAGCTCAAACCAGGACAATAATCTGCCATTTCTATAAGAACTGGAAAACAAGTTTTTTTTGTTTGTTTTTGTATTTTTTTTTTTTTTGGTTCGTTGGTTATAAAAACATATAATAAAGACATCTAATACAACAGCATTACCTTTCTATGCATGTTGCACCTGCAAAAGCCAAAGAAATTGTGAGGAGTGAATTACAAAGTTTTATCGTGTCTTATGTGATGAAATCTATTAAAAATGCAGTAAAAAAAAAAAAAAATTACATGACTGTAAAAGCAATTGTTCAGTAAGCTTTCCTTGCTGTGTTTTACAGTTTCATAGTTAAAACTTAAATTGTTGGACGCTTTTCTTCATATGTTCATTTGATTGCATAAAACATTAATAGTGTGGTTGCAGGGTACGCTTTAATTTCAAAGCTAGCTCTGTGTTTATGCAAAGTCTTTTTTACTAATTTGTATCAGGATAGCTTTGTCTCTTCTAATGGCAAAAATGAAGTAACCCCTCCTTTGAGAAACCTGCTCATATCATCATTAAAAAAAAAAAAAAAAGCATGAAAATATTTTGTAGGAAGTAGTCCTTTAAATGGTCTCTAATTTCACTGTCATGCTTGAAGACAAGGATAATTCACAATCATATTTTATGAGAAGGAAATGTTTTACAAATTACTGGATGTGAAATTTTAATGACAGGACCAAAAATAATATTTCCTCTTTTTTTGTAATGATAACTTAAGTTTCCCTGGCTTCTGCAAAAATGTAGAGTTTTAGTATAAATATCTTAGTAGTATTAGCTCACTCCAAGCATTCCTTTTTCCACATACTATCTGAACTTTATGTAGACATCTATCCTGTGTAGTTGGCATATTAAGAGTGATAATCTGATCTGGGTATACTGAACTTAGAGACTCACAACTTGCAGGTATGCAGTAACATTTAGAAATGGATGGTTTTCATGGGAATGGGAATTCCATGGTTATCTTTACAGTAGCTGAAACAATCGCCTGACTTCTTGGAAATTTTCTTCATTAACTGACTGTTCTTTTATGCTACTGTTCCAGAGTTGCAAAAGTTTCTAGGCCATGCTTCTTGTAGTGTGCTTGCAACATGGGTTTAGCGAACCTTGTTGCCTTGGAGAAAGCAAGTTCATTGGTGACAGGAGGGCACAGAAACATTCTGCTTTTGGTATGAAAAATAGCATGTGTCTATGTGTCTGCATTCTTGTTAATCCAGCAAGACAGTGAAACACAACAATGTAACACTTGAGTGGTTTTTTTTTGTGTTTTNTTTTTTTTTTTTTTTTTTTTTTTTTTTTTTTTTTAGGAAAGCAGAATATCTGAGAAGAACAGTTGTTACTGATCTCTGACCAGCATTCTGGCATGTTGCTTTAGGAACTTAAATTTGTTTTTGGGGGTCAACAACTGCTCTGAGGAATTTGGTATGTTAGCTATGCCATACACATATTCCACTTGTTGGATGTAGTTAATACAGTAATAGCTATGATATAAATGCCTCTCCTCTTATTTTAGAAGTGTTACCACTCAGCACTGCAAGAAAATGGTTTAAGCACTGCCATAAAACTGCTAATTCTATGACATTATTAGATAGAAAAATCAAAATATTTCTGTTTATACTGGCATGTTACTATGGTTGCAGGCAGGCCTGGGTGACGTCACGCCTTGGATCCATTGTGAGCATTTATTTAGGTAGTTATCTCCATGGAAACATTTGTTTGTTTTGATGTTACTATGTGTTAAATCTTAAACAATTTTTTTCAGTTCTATACTGGCTTGTTATTGAAGGCTGGTTAATCTACAGAAGCTTTACAAGTATACCTTACTCCCCACCCTCTAAAAATATTTTTGGTAAAGGATCAAGTGTAAGCATAATTGTCCTCTTAGATTCCATTAATAGTTTCTTATGTTGCTTTGACATGTTTTCTTGTTGCTGAGGAAGCCATGTGTTCTAAAGGCCAGAAAACACTCCTCCATCTTTTTGAGAAAGGAAGTTTTTGTTCCCATGGAGAATCTTCACAACACATTTTATTGCACCCTGACTTCTGAACAGTCCCACCCATACTCTATGCTTAGTACATCTTGCACAGTCAGCTGTTCAGCCCAGTTCCCATAGTCTAGATCTGTCAAGACTCTACAGGAGTACTTCAACTTGAGATCAGTTGGGTCTTAATTCAGCAGTAGTTCACCATTGCTGCAAGACTGTGGAAGAATTAATATGGATAATGTTTGCACTATGCAGCTGGCAAGATAACTATTGGCAAGAAACTGTACATACTTTCCACATTTGACAACTATAATATTGTTATATAGATAACATAATTGTCATTGTATTTCATGATACTGATACTTGCTTTCTTCATGTATTTGAAAGGACTAGGACTTGGCACCTGCACTCACTCAAAGCAAATGTCTCTCCTAAAGTAATTTGTATTTAACAGAGATTCTTGAGGCACATTTGAAAAATTATAAATATGTACATAGGTACAAATTAGTCTTTTATATGTAGATGAAGCACATTATAGTTGTAAGTTGTTTTACTTCCCTACTGGAGAGATTCTTTTAACAGTGACATAGCATCTGATATGTGTAATCCTACTTTATGCCAGAAGTAGGCAGAATGGTTAACTTGTGTACTTTAATATGTCTGCATCAGGAAATAATTTTTAAGTCACTACAGAATGGTATACAGAGTATAATCTGTGCTAATAAATCTCTCCCTTCCAGGCTAATTGTGAAGTA
>VXAA01004667.1:0-18630 GCA_013399115.1 Anseranas semipalmata | reverse complement strand
CTGACCGCATCCCCAATCCCCCTTCCCCTGTGCCGCTAGGGGGGAGGAGGTAGAAGAAGGTGGATGGGGGAAGGTGGTTTTAGTTTGCTTGTAGTTTTTCACTGTTCTAGTCCACTAGTGATTAGGTAATAAATTATATTAATCTCCCTATGCTGTGTATGGTTTGCCCATGACGGTAACTGGTGGGTGATCTCCCTGTCCTTATCTCAACCCTTGAGCCCTTTTCCATTGTATTTTCTTTCCCTTTTTCTTTGAGGAGGGGGAATGAGAGAGCGGTTGTAGTGGAGTTGCTGCCCAGCAAGGTAAAACCACCACACTCATCGTCTCTTTGATAAATATAAAGACAAGTAAGAAATGTGTGTTAATATAAGCAAGGTACTGTTTCTGTCTCTTCTTCAACATCTTTATTGTGACTGTCATTGGCAGACACCCAAAGTCAATGATCTTCAGGTGAAAAACATTACATCAACGAATTATGTTTTCCAGTTTAATGAAAGATTATTTACTTTTCTACTTCTGTTGATTTAGCAGATTTTACACTTATTTCAAACCAATTTTGTCCAAAACTCTGGTAAACAGAAGTCTGAAAAACAATTGTAGGAGCTGTAAGAAATGAGCTCTACCAGTGGCTGGTAGTCAGTAATGCAAAAGGGAATGATAATTCCTTGTTTATCTCCTCAGTTTTTTTTTTTTTTTTTTTTCTGATTGCAGTCAGTCATACAGTTATATTTTTTCTTACAAGCTTTTTATTTTTTGGTAGGCTATGTGCTTATTCTCTAGGAAGCTATTTCTGGAGCTTTTGAAATCAGTCCTTTAATTTCTTTTCTTTTTCTTTTTTTTTCATTTTTAAAATGCACTTTGGAAAGTTTGCACCCTGCTGAGGATTTGAGAGTTTCTGTTAAAAGGAATTAATTCAAGGTCTTCCTAAAAGCTGCATTGTTCCTCCTTAGAATGTTTTTGTGCTTTATTCTGTATGCACTTCAACAGCAGTCACCATTCAGTTTCTTTCACTTTTCTTCCTGCCTGTTTCAACTGCAGAAGGAGACAAGCTCTCACCTTCATGTTTCCATTGTTATTTTCCTATGCTGGGAATTGGATTGCAAAACATGAGTAGTTGCCTTGGTCACAAAGCTTGTGTAATATCCAGTGAGCAGAGCCATATTTTTAGCCCAATGAACCACTGTTTTTACAGAGTTCAACATTTTCTAAATCATTGTTATTTTTGACTGGAAGACCATGAGATACACCTTAAGCGTGCAGTCAGAAACACTATTAACACACCAAACATATATTTATGGTATTAACACACCAAATATAACTCATAAAGTTTAAGTAAGTCCAGTCAAGCTACCACCTTGTCTTTGAGTATGAATACATGGACTGTGTGAATGATCAAGGCAGCCTACATTTGGGATCTCATCTGCGGTCTGCTCAGTTAGCACCTTCAGAATGTCTTTAATCAACACACACGTGAGTCAGGAGAACAGCAGGAGCTCTTGTGATTGTCTAATAAAAATATTGTTTACTTTCTCAGTGTATTAGAGGTCACATTATATTAGTAAGGCAAGAAATAAAATCAGGAGAGAGGTTAAATAAAAAATATTAGAATAGTCTGAGCTCTGTAACTAAGTTAAGTAAGAAGTTGAAATCCTTCCAGGAAGATAAAGCCATCTGAGACTGTCATTACAGGCAAATACCAAATATGAAACTAACCTAGAAATTTCAGGCTATTTAGTGAGTTTCCAAATTACTACTGAGCCAATATACTTTTGCATTAAGGGAAAAAATATTCATGTTCTGTAGGAAAACGGAGTCTCTTATGAATCTTCATGAAAGCAATACAAAAGATTTGCCAACAGGCCAACACTTAAACAGCCAAATTCTTTGAACTGTAGACAAGATCAATAGATCTAGTCAAGTTAGATCAGACATCTGAGAGCAATCAGCTGCTCACAGAAAGAATCTCAATAACATATGGGGTGATGTAGAAATATTTGTGGTATATCAGATCACTGAAGAAAATCCCTAACTCTTCTGAGCTAGGAACTTTTCAATAGCAACCAATGACAAAAATCTGGACAAATCTATCTGAATGCTCAAGCAAAGCAATGTCACAAGGACTCAGAAGTCCAGTGGTGCAATGGTGCAACCTGAACATAGAAGACTTTGAGAAGACGGCAAATGAACAGGTTGATCATAATGTGAAACAACAATATTCAGTTGAGGTAGTGAAGGTTATGCCAAGCACATGTGGTGTTGCAAAAAGAAGATACTCAAGAGGCTCAGAAAACCAGAGTTTTTAGCATGAACAAAGGGAGATCAAGAAGTCTGTGAATGACAGGTAGAAATCTGCTGGTACAAACAAAAGATGAATCCTGACCTAAGGCGCTTCAAAGTTACCAATTAAAATATATCTTTGGTATACTTAAGCTATATTGTAGTCAAAACAGTAAGGAATGTACTCTTTTCTCTTTGTGAACACTTCTCTAGTATTGTGTATAATCGCTTTGGATCTCATTAGACACTAAACTAAAATGTTTTTTGTTTATTAAAGGAACCACCAATGAGTAATTTATAAAAATGGCCGAACTGTTCATAGTTTACCTTCTGACTTTGAGTCTCTTATGACTATAGAAAAGGTAGTTTTATTAACTCCTTACCTTCTGTTTTGAAGTAGTTAAACATGAAGTTTATTTCAAGGAGCAAGATAATATAGAGAATGAGTGATATTCATTTCAGAATATTTTGAGTTTCTCAAGAAGATCTCAATATTCTTGAGTCTCTGAAGAATATCAAAAATTTTCACAACAAAATGCTCTTAATATAGCTTCAATCTGTTTAGAAATTTTAAGGCAGTTAAATATACATTCAAAACATTCAAAACATTTTTTTTTTTTTTAACCAACTAAACAGCCTTTTAAAATTATGTACTGTCTGGTGAAATGATGGACAATAGCTTTCTCAATCACACAAGTCCTTCAAATAGAGAAATATTTGTTAGTGCTAAATAAAAATGCAGACATCAAGAAAAATAATTGCTACAACAAATGTGCATTACTGATTAAATAATCCCAGTTTACTTCTTATTCATGAAACTACCTATAGGTAATCTAATCATGGACAATTATTTTAGATTTATATAACAGTTAAAGACTTCCAAATGAGTTTGTTGAATTTATTATAGAACACTTCCTAGGTATACCTATGCCTCTAATACACTACTTGATTCCAAAAGCAAGAAATTATCACCCAAATTGTACTTGATGTTATTCAAAACAGAAAGTTACTGCAGTTACTCACTATTTTTCCTTTTCCCGAAGATAACGGAGTGTTGTGAATCTTTCTATCTTATGGATAATTTTACTTCTATGTCTACTACCTTGTATATGTGAAGAGTTGTTTTTAGCCCAATGTGTTGTAGCATCATGTTCTAGACCAGACTGTTTCATTCTCTGTTACAATGTTTCACCTTATTAGGAAAATACAACCAACTTTTTGGTGGCAGTGGATAGCATCTTTTTTCCAATCTTCACAAGTAACGGCTTTAGGAAAAAAATTGATTTTACTACTGCTAAGAATACAGTTTTGTCATCTTAACTGCAGACTCAGATCATGAAAACAGATGCTGCTAACCTTAGTAATGTTCCCTGAAAATTAATAAGAAGATAATGAAAACTGGAGAAGTTGCTGGATTTCTAGCAAGTAGAAGCTGTCTTCCAAAACTGAGGGATTAGGGTGATAAACTTCCTTTCCTTTGAGTAAGACAAAGAATTTGAAATACAGTTCAGAATATGAAATGGTACTTGAAATAAGAAGTTGGCAGAAAAATGTATTATATTTATTATGACCTGTCCTCTGTATCAATTCTTTAGTCATCTTTATTGCTGATTAGTGGTTCAGCTAGTGTCAGTAATCATGTTCTAAATAACAATGTAAACAATATTATCTGTACATATTGCAACACTGCAAATTTTAATGATTTTTAACATCAGAACTGCATCATTTATAAAATGTCTGCAATCAGATACAGTGTAAGTTCCTCTGTGTAACCACACATTAGCTTCTTAGCTCCGGTGTCTTACCTTTGAAATTAGTAATTAAATTTTACAATAATTAAACTTATTTAATTAGTAACACTGAATACACATCATCCAATAGAATTCTTCCCTCTCATTATCACTAACGTTTAAAAGACAGTATATGAGTTTCAGATAAAAATAGTTTAGAGCCTTCCGCATACACCATTACTATCATGCCTTCGCTATATGCTTTTAATTCATATACTATTCCTGATAATTTCTTGTCAAAAGCTGGGTATGACTGTATATTGAATTTTCTGAGCAGATGTCTCTTTACTCTGAGGAACTGTCTATTTTGTACACCTAGGGGTGTATTTTGCCAAATACATATACATATATATTGGGGGATGACTGGTCAAAAATAATTAAACTGTTTTTAAGGAATCATAGGATGCCAGATTATTTTGCTAAGATATCATCAGCAGATATTTCAGTGTGTCCAGGAAGTTTAGTGTTTTCTAGAGCACATTTGATTTAAAAAGAGGCATTCTATACTGATTCAACACTCCTTTTCAATGCTAACTCCAAATTACTGAGACTTGGCACACAATCTTACTAAAGTTTGCATCAATGATGGCAAAAACTTTCAAAATACTGACCTGACCCAAGCTGGCCCAACAATTTTCATTTCATGGCAGAAACAATTCGGTATATTTTTGCTATTCAGTACATATAAAAATCAAATACTATGCATTTATGATATAGAAATATTTTCTGTGGCAGATAATACATGATTTCATAATGTGCTACAGAATTACAGAGTTTCTAAGACTTTATAAAATAACTTATTGGTCACTGATAACAAAAACAAAGCAAAGCAAAACAAAACAACAAGACAAAAAAAAATGAAAACCACTTAAAAAAATTTCCTATTATGTTGCTTGATGAACTTTCTTCCCACCATTTTTGTTCCTCAATAAAACAATATCTCCTTTAATTTTTTAGTGTCTCAGCCTTTTCTGCAAGTGCCTGTGGATATCACAGTGTTCCAGCTTTATAGCTCCAGTGGAGCAATCTTCACTGCCTCTTACTGCAATATTCACATAGGCCTAAGCATCTCTGCCCAAAGATCCCTTTTCTGGGTCAACACCTAAGGGAGGAATAAAGGTCAAGATGAAAGAGACATTAATGAGGGATCAGTGCTCCACAGGAAACGAAAGAAACAAGGCTTAATTGGGACCTAAATTAACTGTCCTTGCATCTTTTACCTTCCCTTTCAACTGGAAAAGGTTAAGAGGAGCAGGAGATCAAGAAAGTAGGTGGCCAGAAAACTAATGAAAAGACAGAAGTGTCCAGGTGATCAAATGACACAGGACAGTGCTCAGTGCATTCAAACAGTGTGGGTTTAATTAGGGGCAACAGTGATAATAGGCAAGAGGAGAAAATTGTGCTTTCCCAGTCACTCAGTTTGTTTTGATATATACATAGTAAATGGTGTTCTATAGACAAATAATCACAAATCTTGGGTACTGAAACTATCAAGGTTGTGTAAATCTCTTCTAAACATCCTGCTGTGAGTCAATACAGTATATAGAGATATTGCATCAAACCTATGGCAGATAAAAGTGAGATTTAAGTCACCCAACTTTATCTATGCTTAGGTATCGGCCCATATCCTACGAGAACAGAAACAAATACAAAACTTCTGGAAAACCTGACAAAGGGTTGTGCAAAGTCACTTACCAAATGAATGTACAAACACCATGAAACAAAACTTTTTCTACAATCCAAGGACATCCACGTTAATTCATAATAGATTCACTTATGAAAAAGAAATCACCAAATCTCCCTACAGATAGGCTTTTATACGGAAGTCCAGGAAGGAGGGATTTTTTTCCCCTCCTTCACATGTCCTTGAAAACACAAATATGCAGGACAAGCCAAATCCCACTAAAAAGCCAGAATGTATGCCTCTGTATTGTCAAGTCAGCCTACAGCACTTAACTTTTTTTTTTTTCTTTTCTGTAACCCCAACAGGTGGCTGTTTAGGTATATCAAATCACTGCTAAAATGTGAGTGTAGATCATCAGAGAGATGGTGAAAGTTAGAATTCGATGTTACTGAAGTCTGAAAGTAGCTGGACTTCCCTTACTGCTCTTACAGTTCTTAAATAAAAATAATAACAGTAAGAATGAGAGTTGAAGCCTATGATCTGCATAACCACCAAGAATCTTAACAGTTCACCATAAGTGATGCAAATCCAATGCTTAAGATAGACATTGTGCTCTAATTAGTGTGTTTCTTACGTTATCTCACACCATGGATTTGAGCAAGAGATATTGCCAAATCCCTGTGGGTCACAGTGCAGAGGCAAAATGAAGATTTAGGACAAGTATAGGACTTTTTTTTCTAATTCAACTTGCTACCTTCTCAACTAATTAATGCAGGAAATATTCTCTGGAGGGTAATCGAATGTACATAGTCTCTTGTGTACATCCAATATTTCTGTTTTAAGCAACATCTGAGAAGACCTCAGAAGAGTTGTGGAAATTTTGTTATAGAATCATTATGAGAGGTTATTCTGATTGTTACAGAATCCAAATACCAACCAGGAGCAGGTGAATCAGTTCACTTAAGAGTATTGCTGGAGAGGAAGGACTGTGAAACACAACATGCTCTCCTAATGCCAGTATTAACCAGCACTTCCTCTGCTAATTAATCACTTGTTTAGAATGATTTTCTCAGCACATCAAATATACCTTTTTTTTTTTTTTTGCATCTTTTATTATTTACAGTAGGCCAGTCCTACCCAATTCCATTTGTTGACTAGAACATAGCTATTTTTGATATCATTAAATTATTAAATGAAATTATTATTTTTTTCAATTGTTCCCAGGAAGAAGACAATTAAAGTACATGTTATGCAGTAATCCAAGAATCATCCCTAATATGGATGAAAAAGAAAGACATTCTTAACTTTCAAATTGGCTTTTCAAGTACAGACAACTACATCAAACTGTAAATGAACACGGATTCCATGAAGAAAACCCAAAATGTCCAAAATTTCCTTTCTACTGCTGACTTTTGAGGAATACTGATTGATATTCTGACTTTCTCAGTATAATTTGTTAGAAGATACATATTTTACAAATTTTATCTTAGAAATTTCCAACCCTTTTCCTTTCCTCATCAGTCATTCACCCAAGCATATATTTGATACACTGATCATGTAATCATCTTAAAGTTACCTGCTTGCATGTGAAAATGCAGGCTTGTACAAGAAAATGAATCTGAGATCCACAGATCCAAAACATAACCAGAAATGGTAACAAAAAGATTTCCAGGAAGAAATTATACACAGTCATGCAACTCTTTGCAAGGAAAGACTCACTGCTAATAAAATTTAGCTCCTTAAAATATATTTTTTAATTGTAAATGGAAACAAGCTATAAGAATCCTATCAGCAAGAACAGGCAAGACTATTTTTATTGTGGTGAATGGTCCTGAAGACAGTTTCCTACTGCATTTATCTTGCTTTTGCTCCTTCCCTTTTGCTGTAGAAACTGCCTCAGTGCCAGTTTTAGTGTCTGATTACTCTGAATACCTCCAAGGAGGCTCGGATGGCAATCCCGCACTTATCTCCAGAAAAAGCCAGTGCTTTATTTCTCAAACTGTTCCAGTGCCACTCCTCTTCTTTTTAGCACTGATGATAAAGAAAAAGATGTTTTGCAAGCCTGGGTCTCCTCCAAAAAACTCAGTACTTAACTATAAGACTAACTGGTAAAGGTTTGCCCTACTGTGACATATTTTAATAACATTGCAGTAGTGTAATATCGTTTAAAAGAAAAACAAAGCATTGAACTGATTCATTTTTATGGTACAAAAATGAGGAAACAGGCGAACTATTTCCTGCCTACTAGATGAAAAGAGAAGTTCACATTGGAAACAATATATTTATAAATGTATGCAAAAATTTACTTAAAAAAAAAAAAAAAAAAAAAAGAACTGTTCAAAGAAATTAAAGCAGCCAGATTTTAAATCAACAAATGTGGAAAAAAAAACAACCAACCAATAACAACAACAGCAACAACAACCTGAAAGCAAACTATTCCTTAACAATTGAAGGAGGAAACAACCAATAGAATTAAATGGAAATATTTAAGGGAAAATATGCATACATTTGCATTAGTCCACTATTTGACTCTACTTCTCTCATCTCCTCTTGCACATCTATCAGTATACAAATACACTTTAAGTTTTGTATCTCTTGTTCTTTTAAGGAAGACAGGGACAAATAATATATATATATATATATATATATATATGTTTCTATATCTCCTGAAACAAGATTCTTCAAATATAGGATAACCATTCACAGGCACAGCAAGCAGGTGGTGAAAGAGATTTCACTGTGGAACTAGTGCCCTGTGAAACACACCCATACTGTGCTTAGCTGTATTTTTCCTATCAGTTTTCACCATATTAGTAAAATATATTTTGGTATGTTTACTTGTCTTTATTGAAAGCCATTAGTTAGCTTTTCCTATTGAACTCACAGAATAATTGATCATATCACCATGCTATAGCAATTACCTTCCATAATGTAATTCAAGACCATGGCCATTACTACAGTAAACTGTTGCAGCCAATTAAAAACAGAAAAATAAATAAATATGTATTTGCAAAATGTCAATTATATTTCTAACAAATGCATACTCTGGACAGATCCACAGGAAAAGCACTTAACTGGCTGTACTTGGTCATTGATTATGCATTGACTTATGCAAGTGGAATTTTTTTTCTATACTTTCCTATTAACAAAAACTTGCCTCCATATGGTTATGGGGATATGGTTCAGATGCTAGAGTTTTGCCTATGGACTTGATGAGATTACTTATCTGAAATTTTGGAAGATAAAATTTTTCATCATACTGTTTTGCTTGAAGTGATCCTCACAATAAGTCTAATTAGGAAACCCGACAATTTCTTCATCCCCAGTCATCTTTTACAGTGCACCAATCCTTAGCTATTTTTCAAGGTTTAGCAGAATCTGTAAAACAGAATTCACATATGAGTATCTTTGTGTTATGAATTGTCCAAAGGTCATCTTTTTTTGTAAGCCTTCTTACTAGATGCTCCGGGACATGACATCCTTGAATTGTCAGAAATAACTCATCCTATTCTTTCTTTTGAGAGGAATATACTTTACAAGTATCAGGCTAGTCTTAAAATTTTCCCTTTACACACATGGCCCTTTTAAATTTTGATCTATCAAAATCTAGCAAATGCTCTCAAGACGACGTTTTCTTAATTTTGGACAAAGGAATATATAAAGAATAGAATTTCAGTCTACATAGACTTGATCTTTTCATCAGGTGGACAAAGTCCAGATAGCAAGAAGTTAAATTACAGAAAAAAAAAAAAATTGTTTAACCATTAGATATCAGAAAGAAGAAGTGAACTAAGACTTTCCAGCATCAGAAGTTGGAAAACAGGCTTGTGTATTATAACAAATAGGCCTAAGATGTAAAATAAAGTATTGAAAGAATGACAATGTGGCATTCTTATTGATTAAACTTTCATTCACATTTCTCTTTGCAGAAGCCAGAAGGCTTAATAGAATGTATGTAGTGGGATGCAGGTCCAGATTAAGACATGTTTGGGTGTCTATGTATGATCTAGATAAATCATACTACAGTCAATAAAGTCAATACAGCCAATCGAAACTAGAGAATGATTCAATGCACTGTAGACACACAGGGCTCAGTTTTGCTGTTGAGTGTCTTATTAAACACCCAAACACATTCTGTATGGTTTCCACCTCCTGTTCTGGAAAGATACTGGCATCTTGTTGGTCCTGGGTCACATCTGTAATTCCCACACAAAATTTTCAGCTGTGAAAGAGCACAACAAATGGCATTGGACTCCTACGTTTAGGCAGCTGAATCAATCCTCTAGCAGCAGGCTAGCCAACTGCTCTTCTAGCCAACTGACTGTGGCCTAGACCTCTACTGCCTCTACTGCCCACCTGGACACCTTCTTTGTCTAGAGTTGAATCCCTCTTTCAGGGCTCCAGTCAGGTGCCCACATACACACAACCAGATGATTTAAGATATCCAAAGGTGCTGACAGATGTTATACAGGACTTGTTGAAGACCTGCGGCATTCTGGGGGTACATTCTGGGTTCTGGATAAAAAACACAACAAGAACCAGTAATGTGTGCTTGCATCCCAGAAAGCCAACCATAACTTGGGCTGCATCAAAAGAAGTATGGCCAGTACTACGAGGAAGGTGATTCTTCCCCTCTACTGCACCTTCTTGAGACCTCACCTAGAGAACTGCATCCAGCTCTGGGGCCACCAGCACAAGAAAGACAAGGACCTCTGAGAGTGCATCCAGAGGAGGGTCACAAAGATGATCAGAAAGCTGGAGCACCTCTCCTATGCAGAAAGGCTGAGAGAGTTCGGGTTGTTTAGCCTAGAGAAGAGAAGGCTCCAGAGAGACCTTATAGCAGCCTACCAGTACCTAAAGGGGACCTACAGGAAAGATGGGGAGAGACTCTTTTACACTCAGGGAGTGTAGCAATAAGACAAGGGGTAACAGTTTTAAATTGCAAGAATGTAGATTTAGATTAGATATAAGGAAGAAATTCTTTACTATGAGGGTGATGAGGCACTGTAACAGGTTGTCCAGAGAAGTTGTGGATACCTAGGAAGGTGTCCCTACCTATGGCAGGTGGGTTGGAACTAGAAGATCTTTAAGGGTCCCTTCCAACTTAAACCACTCTACTGCTTCTGTGAAGCAGTAACAGGACAACAGGCACAGTACTCTAGAGTATTTCCGCGTAAGGCCAACTGAATTAAACTGATCTGTAAATTAGGAAAAATTTCTGGCCTAGTAGATTTGATTACTTGTTGCTTGTTTTTGGAATAAAAGTTGGAGAGAGGCTCCTTAAAGAAATATATCTTTAATGGCCAACAGAATTACATGCATGTTTTCCTTGTGTCTCATTCACAGTGCATTGTTCTTTATCCTTTCTTTGTATCATGTATTTATTTATTTATTTATTTTAAACAAAGTGTTGAAAGAGGTTCATCACTCTGGAGCAAGACCTATTTTGAGTGAAAACAAAATGAAATAAGGCTGATTCTTAAGGTTAACTCACAACTCCCAGAACAGGGAGCCTGTTGATTGGGGTCAGGCAGGCTGTAGGGAGGAATATCACAGAGTTTCCAAGCAACTCATAAGGCAGCCTGTTGTTTTGGCCAAGTCCTTTTGGCTTTAAGCATTGTGGCAATTAACAAGGTTTAAGAATGACCCAGGGGACAGAGGACTAAATAGATGTCTGAATGCTTTCTTGGCTGTCCCTTTCCAATAAAGCTGTTGTAGTACAGGTCCAGTACGTGGAGAAGTAGTACAGGATCTCATCCCTGAAGCGCGACAAAGCTCTTTTTATAAACTGAATTCCACTGAGCCATTCAAAAATAGCTGTTCCACAAGGACAAACAGGTTTCCAGTTTTCTGAAATTTAGCACATACAATAAAATTTCAGACACTTTGTGTTACATGAGAGAAAGATATTTATAGTTCGCATTTTTTTGATGTTGCCTGCAGGAGAATAAATAGTGCACAAATGCTAACTAAGGAGATGTAGACAGAAGGAAAAGAATATCGATAGATATGCGGGAAAAAGGAGTAATTTATTTTTTAATCTGTTCATGGCACCAATACCACTTTGTTAATGGCAGCTCAAATTATTAGTTTGCCCATCTAAACACTAATGATAAATACAAAAACAAAACAAAACAAAACAAAACAAAAAACCATTAACTCTATACTAACACTGTGTCTGTGTATATAAAAATCTTTTTCTCTCTTTGCCAAAAACTAATGATGTTAAAGAGAGAATAAAGGAAGAAGGGTAAGATTCTTCATTCAAAAACATGAAGAATCATTGTTTCTGTTTTATAGAAGGAAAACAGTTTTTCTCCTTCCTCTATGATAATTGACCAGAGGCTTAAAGAAAATAATCTTCAATTTATATTCCTTGTTCTCTTTCTCCTTCACACACAGATCTGTTTTTATTCTTTTGCCCCAACAAGAAAAAGAAGGGCATGATGAAGCCATGAAAAAACAATATATGTACATTATTCTGTGTTTTACTGTGAAGATTTCGAAGTTTTCTTACTTTGGAAAAAAATATAATTTTGTAAATTATTAATTTTAGAGACTTGAAAAGAGGACATATAACATTTTCCAAAAGGGAGAATATAAGTATTCCACATAACACATCAGGTAAATAATACTTAGGAAGGTCTGAGGAGAAAGATTTCCAGTTTCAAATCTGTCTTTTGTGTGGTTACTGACTTTAAGAAGCAGAACTCATTTTGAATTTTTAACACAGGTTAATTATTTCTTGAAGAAAATTAAAATGTTTTGTTAGATTTTGTTCCTTAAATTTCAGTCTGCTGATGTATCTTTTCAAACCTCATAAATCTTGATGTTACCTTTATAAGAAATTAAATTACTTAGTTTATATGAAATTCTCTTACATATATGTGTAAACAGAACCAGCAAGGAAGTGGCTATCAATGACAGATACAAAATAAGGCCTCAACACAATGCTTCAGAGACTTTACTTTAAATCAAAGATTTGCTGTTGCTTTAACTTAGAGTAGGAGACATAAATGCTGTTTCAGTCCTAAGAGAAAAAATAAATAAATAAAACTGAGTGAAAGGTGATGAACATGGTAGCAGCTATGTAATCTAAGAGATTAATGCAATCACATTCTGGTACCATAAAAAGAAAAAAAAAAAAAAAAGAAAGGAAAGAAAAAAAAGAAAAAAAAAAAAACACAAGAAAAATTGCCCATCACTGTCCATTGTTAAAGGGACATAACAAATCTGTAGCAGTCTGAAAAGGGGAAAGATTTTTTTTTTTTTTTAAATCATCAGAATTTACATATGATGATATGAAATAGCATAAATCCAAGAGTTTATCTCATCTACAAGTGACTCCTGGAAGTTATTGATGTTCTTGAAGTTAGATGTGCACAGTACTGGTCAACATTTCAGTGCCTGAACATCTGTAGTGGTCACATGAGTTCATAAAGTTACTCAATGTCCATCTGCATGTCCATGGTGAGCAGAAGCAGAAAAGCCATTTTCTGCCCACTCCCTGTTGGCTGTGTTCCCACTAGGTTTGCAAGTTGTCATGACTGCATCTACACCCTGGACAAATAGAGAAAGTTGAATCAATCCAGAAAGTCAGTGTTTTTTTGCAGAAATAAAAGCCACAAAGCCTGATGCCTCTGGCAGTGGGATTCCTTTTATCTACTTCTGTGGGTCATGAAGGCAACTTTCTAGTACCTCCTGCTAGTGACCTTAGACTTTGGAGCTTTGCTTTTCCTACCAATCAAAGTAGAAACAGAGGAACCCCCTCCTCTGTACATGCTTTGATTTGTGGCCTTGTTTCCAAATTCTTCTGGATATTCTAGCTGTATTGCTGCTGCTGACTACAGAAACGGTACTCAGAAATTAATCATTTTTTCACTCTCACCATAAAAACCTGGTGTGGCAGTTAACTGGACATCCTGGGCAGATTTTAACTGAGTTTATTGGTTTGGTGGTTGGAAAAAAAAAAAAAAAAGAAAGAAAGAAAAAACAGCAGGAAAAAAAAAAAAAAGCAGTTAGATTAGGTCTAGTTAAAGGACAGATTTGAATGTTTTATGCCTTGAGTCTCATCAACAATTTACATCAGGTCAGTCTCGTCTCTATCTCTGCAGACTTTAGAGCCAGTAAGTTGGGATAACCTGGTTAAAATGCATCCGTGATAGCTGCTGTTTCTTCTGCCATGTGCTTTACAAGTGATCATCATAATTATCGAACAACCTATTCTGTTCTTTCAAAGCAAAATGATTTCACTGATTTTCAATGAGGTTTAGATCAGAAACTCTATCAAAGCATATTCCCATAGCTTTAAATAGAAGAAGCAATCCGGGAGCCTTTTTCCCCTTTATTTTAGTTACAATTGGGAATAAAATAAGTAAACATCACGTACAACATCAAAAGCTCTAACCACTGGAACATTTGCTGCCTTACAAATGGGAAATTCAGAGAACACATTAAGAGATTTTGCTACATGCAATCTTTCACAATGTATTAAAGTGTTGATCAAAATGAACCCTCTATCAACACATTAATCTAATCCTGTAAGGAATACAAGCTTTGAAAAACTAAGCAGAGTTGTTTTCTCATTCACGTAGCTTGAGGTTTCTGACAGAAATCAATTTGTGCATAGAAGTGAAGCAGCTATTTCCTAAAAATCATCTCAATTATGTGAAAGAAGTAAATGCAATTGTTACTCAAAATTCTGTATAGAAACAAAATCTGAGATTTTGCTCTCCCAGCTCAGTATATGTTCTCAGATAACCAAGATTTTATGCAATCACTTCAAATTATATCTTTTGAAATTTGAGATGTGTCCACTTTACTTCCTTTTTTCTTTTTCCCCCAGAGTAAATCCCCAAAACCTGAAATTTTCTTTTTGAAAATGTTAAGACTGCTTTACAAATAAAAGTAAAAAACACAAATAACGGAAGCCAAGGAATTAGAATTTTTGTATTTGTGTTTTGCTTACTTTTTCCCTTAATAAAACATGTGTAAAGTCATTGTGTTTTCTTCTATCCCCCTCAATAAACTGTCTTTAATTTTTGAAAATTTTTGTAGGTTTCATTACAACCATATATTATGTACAGTTATAAAATATATTTTGGTCTTAGTCATCTAGCACAGAGAAACTGCAATGAATCTTCCTGTATTCCCTCCCAGATTATTGTCAACCCCTTCATGAACTCAACTTAGGGCACACAATGTTCATCAGGAAAACAGCTGTACTCATGGATGTTAGCTAGTCTAGTATTTAAAACTGATCCCAGAATCATTGGACCTAAATTGTCCAATTCAGCACCAAATTACAACAGATTTTTTTTATTTTCAGGACCTTTAGGTGCCTTCCTGCCTCCAGAGCACAGAGCATGTCATGCATGCACCACTCCTTTATCGTGTTCTGAATAGTGAAACTTTCCTTATTTCTTCCACACTTTCTTCCTGAGAAGGAAAGATGTTGATCTCCACCTGATTAAATTGGATGAGGAATAAAGTCGGGCTCAAGATTCCCCTGCCAGTGGGGCATTTGAAATGTAGGTCATACCTCTTCCCTCATTACTGTATCCTCTTCTCTATTCTTCATACCTCCTAGGTGACCTAAAATTTCAAGTCCTGAGTGTCAAGAGCAACTAGCAGGATTTCTTTTTTTTTTTTTCCTTTCATTCAGATGTTCTTCTTGAAGTGTCTACCACTTGTGGTAAACTTTTTTCTCACTGTATCCTTAATATATTTCTCTTTGTGGTTCAGATATTATATAGAGCCCAGAAAAGTGTTTTCTTGAGGCAAGTTTCCTTGAACTGCTGATTTTTTTCAGTGGTGCTTTATTAAATGACAAGTCACTAAACCTCTCTGGGCTCATAGGAGCTTTATGACACAAAGAGTGTCAACATGGTTCAGTGGAGAGTGGTATACCAAATTGGTTGCCAGTACATGTAATGACAATACCTACTGCCATTTTTGGCAGAGGGCAGGAAATGATGCATACTGAAATGTCTCAGTTTTCATTTGGACCTTGGCCACGAGAGTTGTGTCATGCTTTAGTAAACTGCAGACATGGAGCAAGATTAACCTAGAAAGCCACTGACTAACCTGAATCAACTTGTCTCACTTTATAGTCACTAGAAATAAGGATATTTATTATGAATGGTACCCAGAACAGGTCAGCAGAACGAATTCTAGAGATTCCAGTTTTCTCCACTAACTTCAGAAAGGGAGTTGAGGTGATTAACTCAGACAGATAGATTTCTAGGTACCTACAGTTAGGCAAAATGAGTCCCCCCTCATACAGTGGAGCAGTTTGTAGAAGATAAGAGTTAGCTTTCCAGCTTGTTCAGCACATCTTCTATCTCCAGCCAAGAACCCCTTAATATTCCAATTATAGAATATAAATCATGTATAATTTTTGAAGTCATGAAGACTAGATGACCAATTATAAATAAAATAATTAGGGGAAAGTAATTATGTAACTTCATGATGTGTTCATTGTTTTATAGGATATTTATCATGGAATCTAGGACAAAATCTTGAATGGTGGCATAGAAATCCAAGAATTTACCAGGCTTTTGGCAGTACATATTTTTTAGTTTTACAGCTTCATCTGAGACAGATTTTTGTGCTCCACGGTTACAAAAGGACATAGAATTCATTAATACTTAACAAACCTTCTGCTCTTTCACTGCCTTAAGGTTAAGCGATAATTTCTGCCAACTCATTTCTGGTCAATTTACAAAAATGTTGGGTATTTACTGAGAGACAGCGCAAGCATTTGGATTTCTAAGCTTGTTTCTGTGCTGGTGTGATTGATGATATTGATCTTAAAGGAGAGAGAAAGGAACACATTCAGTCTCTATGATGTCTTTGAAGAGAGGATGGTAAATTACATTTGGGAATGCATGTGCTGTTACCAGCTTGTCTGGATCCTTTGAGCTATTATTTCCTTTCACTATAGGGGAAGATTTCTTGGATTTGAGACATTGCAAAGTTAAACTATGTTTCAAAAAGTAAAATCACTTATTCTTTTCAGTTGGAGAGGTGATGGGTTTGGGACCCCTTCTAGAATAAAATAAAATAAATAAATAAATAAAAGTCATAAAGAGCCATTATATTGAAAACTATTGTTGCTATGACCCTTTCATTTTTACACAAGTGTTGTCAAATTTGTTTTAACTTATCACACAAAATACCATTTTGCCCTTCTATGACATATTAAATTGAATACTTGATAAAAGTAACCTGAAAACTAAAACATTCTCATATCAGCTAAGGAAAGATACTGGTGTTGAGTCATGAACATTAGAAGAATACAATTTATTTTGTTTGCAAATAAAAGTTACTTTCATATGGAAGTTAGCCATATTGCTTCATGATGTGTTCATGGCACATTTATCATTAAATCTAGAAAAAAACTCAAATACCATGTTAATGTCAAGAATCATCGAGCATAACCAAAGTCATATGACATATGACTATGATTTGAGGAAGAAACTGTTTAAAACAAAAGCAAACAGACACATAAAATTGATTTAAAGTCTTCAAGTGATGGAGATTTTGCCAGGTCTCACAACAGTTGTTTCAATGAGGTGACAAATGAGTTGTTTCAGTAATTGTAATTGTTCTGTTTACTGCTCACTGAATGCTCTCACACTAAAAATAAGAGACAAGACACAAGATGTTGACAAAAAATAGAGATAATTTCTGTTTTAATATTGTAACAATGTGATATGCTTTTTTATTAGAGAAAAAAAAGTCTTCTAAATGTTGGTGTACATACATTTCAATTTATGAAATCAAATGATATTTCTTTAACTTTGATAGATATTATTTAACAAGCTATCTATTATCAGTAACTAAGAAAAATATCATCGTCTCTGGATGATACAGGGACATAAACTTGCTTTTTCCAAGCAGAAAAAAAGAAATACTTGGTCAATACAGTCCTTTCAATTGACATTTTAACATCATTATTGCATCTTAATCACACTGGAAATTATTTATTCTCTATACTTTTCAATAATATCATTTTAATGTACCTAACATCCTTAAATATTTAGCTAGTTCAAAGCCAGTCCAACCACACAAACTATACAAATGTAAGTTTTTGTTTTTGCAAAGCATCATTCACTAGATTAGAAGCCAAGAAGTGCATTCAGCTTTTGTTTTATGAATTCTTCCCACAAAATTCTATTTGATAAATTCTTTCATGATAACAATCACTTCAAATCAGGAGGAAGATTGAAAACATTGTGCATTTTCACAGCCTTCCTCTAGATAAGGTATGTCAGGAATATGTCTGGTCATGAAAGGGCTTCTGTCTAGATTCTACCAAATATAACCAATTCTATATTCCAGTTATGAAGCAGAAAGATGCCCACCTTCCTGTCTGTCAGGATAGGCAGGCTAGATGCATCAGACTTAATTTTGCCAGGGATAAATTAATTAAAAAAATAAATAAATCAAACTTAGGATTCTTAATACTATGTTCTCTCATTCTGAATTTATCATCAATATTTCTTTGTGAGATCTAGCAAAATATGGTGAAATAACCTAAATGTAAGAACCATAATAAGACAACCAACCAAAAAAAAAAAATAAAGCATTGAAACAAAATGTCCTTTCAATTTCAAATTTTTAACCACATGTAAACCTTGCTGTTAAAAACAAATAAATAACCAAACAAAAATCTGTTTCCATAGCTTTCAGAATTTGTGTCAAATACAGATTATGCAAAAAGTGGTAAGTACCTGCGGACTAAGAGAAATTATATTTGACTCACATCCAGCAGTATTTAATTGCTTATGTCAGGAGTGAGTGCATTCATTGAGACACAAATTTTCATAATCAAATATTCCAACAATAATCCAAGTAGGTGTCCATTTTGTGACAAGAGAAGTTGGACCTGTTATTTAAATGTTTTCATTTTCAAGAGCTGTCAGCTCCCTGCCT
>VXAA01004662.1:425-35213 GCA_013399115.1 Anseranas semipalmata | reverse complement strand
GGGCGACATCGCGGCCCCGCGTCCTGTCCCGTAGCTGCCGGCAGCGCGGAGCCTGCACGGGGTGAAACCGGCGGCAGCGTGGCCTCGGTGCGGCCTCCGTGTGCGGAGAACACAGCAGCTGAGCCAGCAAGCGTTGCTGCCCCACGCCTTTATTTTCCCAGCTAAAAAGGGTATGGAGAAGGTCTGAATAATTCTCTTTGGAATGACTACAAGTTCTCTTTATTGGATAACCCTTTTTAGAAACATTTCTCCCAGTGGATAGATATTTCAGCGTTGCTGCAGTCGGTCGGTGTTTTGGTAGCCACGTTAGGAAGTTTTTGTGGGTGATAACTGGGGTGCAGGGAAGGCGAGCGATGCCGTCCTCGCAGCTCTGCCGGGTGCGGGCCCCTCCTGTGCCGTTTGTTTGCCGCTTCGCGTGAGCTCGGGAGCAGGCAGCGCAGGGGTGGGTGGCCCATCTGGTCACGTAGGTCTGTCTGCTTGCTGGTGTCGTCGTCACCTTGTTCTCCGTCTCAGGCGGAGATGGATTGAGTTCACGAGGAGCAGAACAATGGTGTTTAGTTTCTCCTGTTAGAACGGGACAAGCTAACCAGCAGTTCTGTTTTCCGAGTGATCCTTCTCCTCAGAATACCTTTTTTCCCTTTTAACCTGCTTTTACTTGTACGCTTGTAAAAGGTGCTCTGAGGTTTCTGCTCTGCGTACACAGAACTTCTTGGCTGTGTGTCAGGGTAATCCTTTGTTCTCTGGGGATTTGTTCTGTGGTGGTAGTAAATTGCCAATTCTCAGGGTGAGTGTCTGGATGGAACAATCCTTCCTTCGTATTTTTGCGTGTCGGGTTTTTTCTTTGCTGCCTGATGTTCTTTGTGGCAAAGTGGAAAAGACCGGAAGGATTCTGGGGGCAAGACTGCCTGACGTGGTCAGCAGGTGACGGGGTCGAGGGAGTTATCCGAAAGGGAGTTATCCAAAAGGTTGTACAACAACTGGCCTCAGAGCACATTAACCTAGAGCCCAGGTGAGACTTCAAAAGCACAAGCACAAGTTTTTTGGGCTTCTGATGGCTTTGGATGGCAGCAAAACACCTGCGTGCTGTGCCTTTGGGCAGATCATCAGTTAAGGGATCGCGTACACCTTAGTCCAGAGGAGCTCTTCGCGTGGCGTGACACTGGAGCAGAGATCTGTATCTCGCCTCGTTTAAGGAACAGCCTTGGATCAGGTTCACACCTGGCCACGGCCTGCATTCTCTCTCCGATCTCATGGCTTTCTAGTTTAAAAACTAGAGGAAGGATTCCTGGTGATCAAAGGGAGAGCTGGGTTGTGCTGAAACGTGCCCTCCCCGCATGCAGCTCTGTTAACGTGCAGGTAACGCAGAACAGCTAATTGCCAGAAGAAAATAATCTGCAGTGGGAACAAACGTCCTTTCAGGGAGGCATCAAGGAGCTGATGGAAAAGTTCATGAGTTTTTTCCATTGTTTGAGCAAGCGTTTTTTTCGTAACATAGTATTAAGATGTCTTGGATAAGTAGTGTCTCGTATCATTAACTCGTAAGAGATCATGCGGTGGTTTATGTAACCGGAACGAGCCTCTCGCAGTTCTGCTGATGCAGTGAAGTTTAGCAGAAATGTATTTCTTTATAGATAAAGTTTGGACTCCATATGCTGTTCCCTGGCTCTGTGAAAATCGCTGGCCTAGTTTGGGCTTTGCAGAATTATGTAGGTTAAGAAGAGGCTCGTGCTTATACAAAGGGCGCTCGTTCTTCCCCAGCCCTGCTGTTACCAAGCCTGGGTGCTGCGAGCTGGTGGCGAGTTAGTGATGCGCCCAGAAGCAGGGTTTTCGTCCCATAAACCTCATTTTGTCTTGGGCAGAGGAAGCCGAGGGGGCTTTGGTGCTTCCCTCCTCCTCCCTGGAGCCTCCGCGTCGGTTCGAGGTGGACGATCGAAACCAGAAGGGGGTTTGGGTGCTGGCCGCGGGGGTGAAGGTAACGCGGGAGCCGCTGGTCTGGCCGGCGGCACCTGCACGGGGATTTCAAGCGAGTTCGGAGCGCTTCGCTTTCACAACGCTGCCCGTTGAGTAACTCCCGTGAGTTTTTTTTTTTTGTTCTTTTTCCAAAAGTAAACCCGAGCGTGAGCAGCAGCTGCGCCCAGGTCACGCCAACCCCTGCCTGCCAGCGGCTCCTGAGCCAGGGCCGGGCACGGGGAGCAGCCGGCCGTCCCGGGAGCCCTCGCTCAAACCCCATGCTTACCGCTGCCTCGCTGCTCTCCGCTTGCCTCCAGGACGACGCTGCTCTGCAGGCGCGGGCATGCGATTTTGCTGACGTAGAAACCTGTGGGATTTTCCAGCTGGGATGAGCAGCAAAATGGAGGAGCCAGCCAGCGCCGCTTCTCGGCGTGGAGAAAGCGTGGAAGTGGCTTTGCTGTGGCTGGAGTTGGGTGGGCGCAGCATGGTTCGTGCGTGAGACGCGCCCTTATCCAGCCCGCTGCGGTTTTATGGGGTTCAGATACTCTGCGCAATTACGTCGAAGGGCTCCTGCTAATTCATGCACAAATAATTAAAAGCGTAAGTTTGTTCCAAAACAGCCTTCATCTGCATAACTACCCGAGCCAACTGCAGGCTCTGCTGCTCCTCAGCTTTTTCTGAAGCTGTTTTTCCACCCTTTTTTCCCCACATTCACCAAACGTTCCCCAGCACCGGTGCTCAGCAAGACGTGGCTCCGTGCGTGTAAAGCCCAGAAAAGGGCGTTCTAGGGATGCAGATCGGGGGAAAGCTGCTGCTGGGGTGCACAGCCTGGTTACCCAGAAGTAGTTTTCTGGCAGCACAGCTGCCTCACTGCCTCCAGAACTGCTTGGCACTCTGTGGGGCAGCGTGGGGCTCCGGTGTGGGGCAGGGGTCCGCAGCCCGTGGGTCCGGAGCGCTCCTCCCGTGAGCTCTGCGCCTCGTGGCTCCCGGCCGCGGGAGGGTTTTCTCACAAACGCAGCATTGGGGTTACGTTTTCGTAAGACAATTAAATGCCTCGGTCCAATTAGCCTGCTCGGGCAGCTGGCGGGAGCTGCCGGGTGTGAATCAAACCCACGTTTGTGATGAGATCAGTTCAGCGCCTGACTCTGGGCGTTGGGGAAGGTGCTCCTGGTGTTATCGGCGTCCCCGTCTGTGCCCGTGTTGCCGCTTTGCACCTCGCGGGGATCAGGTGCAGGATCCGAAATAACTTTTCGTGGAAGAGGAGAGTGAAGAGGGATTTTTTTTAATTAGAATGTTGCTTTTTTTTTTTTTTTTAAAGTTTTGAGCAACTGGCTAGCACACCCAGCTGCAAAGGCACGATGTTCCTCGCTTCTGCTACGCCAGATGCTCGTTCCTCGTGGAAGCTTGATCAAGCAGCAGCCTCGATGCCTTGCAGGGGGTTTGCACATGATTATTTGTGACACCTCGCTCGCCGTGCCATCACCTTTTGTTCCCGGGCCAATCCAGCGATCCCGTGCAGCCACGGCCGTCATCAAACGCACGTCTCCTGTTTCATGTTTTCTCAGTTGGTGTTTGGTAACTGCTCTGACTTGTTTAACCTTCTCTCCTCGCTGCGGTGGCACCGCCTGGGTTAGCTTTTCAAGCAAACAGCCAGCACAATCCAGGCTCTGGGGCGGGCAGAGGGAGCTCGGTTTCCCGTTGCTCCGCGTTTTGGGGGCTCTGGCCCCCCAGAACTGCCCCGTGCTCCAGCAGGCCGTCCCCTACCCGGTCGCTTATTGTGATAAATGTGCTTAAGAACTCAAGGCTGTTGTTCCCCCATCAAATTCAGTGGGGGTTTATCTTCTTAAAACCAGGCACGTCAGAAGGAAAAACTTGATACCCGGGCAGCCATGCGAGTGAAAAACTTTTCTGGACCCCTCTCTTCACACCATCCCCTCTGTGTTTGCCCGGTCCAAGCCTCTCGCTCTCGGATACAGCTCCCATCCTACAGGCCTTGCTCGGCTGTGTCTCTTCTGCCCGTGCCCAGGCAGATCAGACTGTGCCTTTTTTCCTTCCTGGTGCTCAGAGGATGAACGTGCTGCCGCGGAACACGTCTTCGGGACGACTTCCACAACAGGTTCGGGAAGATGCCTGCTGCGTGTGCAACGAGGGCCGCGGCGCCGCGCTCGGGGCTGTTCCTCGCGCGTGGCGTCACGGGGCAGAAGGGGCGGCCGGGAGAGGCGTCGCGCGAGCAGATTACCCGGTGCAGGTGGCCATTTAACGGTGGGAACGGCAACGTTTCCCTGCGGCGAGCAGAGCCGTTCCCGTGCGCGAGTCCGTGGCTCGTAGCAGCGTCAGCCCTGACAGCCCTTCCCTGGGCTGGTGGCTGTGCTGCGGGGTCGGGATTTGCTAACGCGGCTGTAAATCAGATTTGAACTTTGATTTGATTCTGGCCACGGAGGAAAATAGTTCTGCTTGGCTTTTTTTTTTTTTTTTTTCCTCCTTTGTACAAGAAATTTTGTATCAAAGGTAAAACGGGCATTGCAAAAGTTCAGGCTGTGCCCATCGCTTCTTGCTGTCTCCCAGATATTACAGCAGCTAGCCTTGAAGGGTTTTGCATGCAGACCGTCCCCTGCACGACCGGAATCCTGCACTGGCTGCCTTCGGAGTCGTGGAGCTGGAAGAAGACACATGGCAGCACGTGCCCGGAGCCGCCTGGCCTCCGTGTTTGCAGGCGCCGAGATGTAGCTGTGGTGCAGCCGCCACGCGAGGACGGAAACACCCTGCGTGCTCCCAGGGCCGGCCATTTCTTCTTTACCCAGTTTCTGTCTTTTAATGTTATCGAAAGGCAGCTTTTTTAACCTCTCCAGTTTTGTAATTGCTGGGTTTTGTGCCTCTTTCTGCAATTCCTCCGGCAGGTTCCCGGTGACGTGGGCCGGATGCAGGATTCCCGGGTGATCCCCAGCCCCTCCTGAAAGGTGCGGGATGTTTTTAGCCCCACTCGGGCGTGCAGCCTCGAACCCAGCGCCCCACAGCTCTGCGGGGCTGGGGGTGACGCCGGGTCTGCCCCAGGTCCGTGTGAGCCCTGCACGGGGCGGCCGCGGCCGTGCCAAGCGCTCCGAGGCTCCGTTACAAATCTGCCCCAAAGCTTTAAGGCAACTCTTACACGTTCAAAGCCTTTATGGAAAATAAGGCTAATGCCCTAACAAAGAGTGCAAAAAGAAAAAGGTGTCATGTTTGGGTGCTTAGGAGTTCGTCACCGTGAGACGTTTGCAGCTTTATGGTTTCAAGTCTTAATTTTTCCAGCTTGTACAAACATTGGCCAAATGATGTACGCGGGGCTCTTTCCCTCTCTTTCACGTGGGGATGACATTTGGGAAACAAACCCGAGTGCATGCAGCACACAGCGACAGCTCCGAGCGGCTTGTCCTGCAGCGTTGGCTCCCGTTAGCCCGCGTTACGCTGTAGGCAGCCCGCGTGCCCTGTTTTATTTATGCGTGTTGTTTTTTCCAGTGCGTAGTTATTGTCGTAACAGCCCAAGCGGCAACCTGAGCCGTTCCGGCTCCTGTTGACTTTTCTAACAATAGCTGCCTCCCTTGAGGCCTGGTGTGTGCCATTGCTGCCCTCTTTTCTGGTGTTTTCTCCCTTTTCTGGTTCCTGAGGCTTGGTCCTGTATCTGGCAAGCCTCTCTCAGCCTTGTAATATCCAGGAGCTTTCCAGGGCTGCACTGAAATAAATAAAACATCTCTGCAAGGGGAGACGTGATGGATATTAGCAGGGACAGCAGCCCACCCTGGTGCACACAAAGCAGGTGGGGATGTCGGGCTGGAATTCCACGAGGTTAGGTACGGGGAGGAGGGAGACCGCTGTTCCCGAGCTGTTTGCCGTGGCAAACCCCGCAAGCTCCCAGCGGGTTTCGGGGTTCAGCGAAGGCTGCAGCATCCCCGTCTCGGCAGCGGTCTGCCAAGGCTCCTGCCAAAGTCCCGCCGAGGTTTTGGAGCGGTTGCTGCAGTTACAGCTGCGTGCGGCCGCCTCTAGAGGCTGGGGATCTGCAACATGTCAGCCTGTTAAATCTGTGTGTTTAATGGGTATTCCAGGTGCGTCTCTGCTGAGTCTCGAGTAAGAATTTGTTTTGGCAGCGACCCGGTTTCTCTTCAGAAACTTTCAGATGCTGCAGGGCTTCTCCCCTTAACTGGGGGGGAAAAATCCTCACCCGAAGTTTTGATCCAGCTTTAGAAAAAGCACTTCACTTAAAATAGGGTTGCTCGTGCCTTCGGAAACAACGCACTGGCTCGGTGCTCGTGTCTGGAAGATGCAGGTGGTCTTTGACCTACCCTTCTTATTTCCTGAGCAGGGTGAATTAAGAGGTAATCGCTTTAAAAGCGAACGCTTTACCTGCAGTACGGCCGCGCAGACCTGTCATTCCCAGTGCACGCTGTGCGTTGGCTTCCCGGTGATCCCGTAAGTACGGGGCCGTGCTGGGTTCCTTGGCTTGCCACCCCTGTGCCTGCCCGGCCCCTGCCCCGTTCCGGGGGTAAACGGGAGCTGGCGCTGGGGCTTGGCACCGTCCGGGGCAGCGATCGCGGCGGATGGATGAGTGCCCTTCATTTCTAGGGTGCGCAGGCAGAGCTGCGGGATAAACGCGTTCCTTGCTGCTCCTTCGGGAAGAGAAAAGTCAGGCTTCTGGAGCAACTTCTGCACGGAGTTACGACACCCCCGCTCGGGCCAGCCTTGGTTCCTTGTGATGAAACGCGCTCCCTCTGCAACTGTGCTAATCGAGGCAAAAAGGAAAAGCTCGCTTTGTGTTTTGACGGTGAGAAATGTCCCAGTGATGCTCCGACTTTGGTATTTCTGAACCCAGTAACGTACGGTGGCTTGTTTCATGATTTCTGAGCTCCTGAGAGCGTCCCAGCTCCAACCGCATGCTCTCCTGGAGGCTGGCCGCTTCCCCTGCGGAGCCCGTCGGCATTTCGGTGTCACGCTACCCGGTTGTCACCTTAATTTCTAATGCGAAGCATCAGTTTCCGCAGGTTGGAAAAGCGTTGCAGTGGCGTTCCAATTCCTGCTCTTTTTCCTACTAAAGGCACTTGACTGATGCTTGAGCCCCACTTGAAGTATAAACAACGTGCGTGGGGTAAAGGGAGCTGTTTGCTGGCCGGGAACAAAGGGTGCAGACCGAGCGCTGTTCGCCCCGTGGGCCCGATGCGGAGCGCTTTATGCAAACCCTTTGCAGCTGCTCAAGTGACTTGGAAGAAAGGAGAGCAGCAGCTCGCGCAGTACGTGCCTCTGCAAATATTTAGAGAAACTTCAAGCGTCAGAGAACAGACGTGGGACCTGGCGATGTTCAAGCTAGGGCTGGAAAGTAAAATGCGACCAATTGTGGAAATTTGGGGGGAGTGAGACGAAAGCACAGGCAGCGAGAGGGGCCCCTGAACATGCCTCAAGCACGCAGCGCCGGTGTCGCAGGATAGACCAGGGCGGTGTTCATGTGGTGTTGGTTTTTTCTTTCCTGAGCAATTTGGATGAGACCGTGCCTGGCCCGGCCATCTCCTTGGTAAGCAGCTGCCACCCAGCAGGAGCTCCCAGCGAACGATTGCAGAGCTGGAGGGCAGCCGTTTTTAAATGAGCCCTTAATGAGGTGCCTCGTCTGGATGGGAGCGGGCCTGGAGCAGGCAGCAAAATTCCCTTGGGAACCCCCCCGGAGGAGGCGACGTGCTGCAGCCGTGGGAGCCCGTAGTGGGCTGTGTATTGGTAGGGAACGGGGTGGAGGGTGTAGGTCGCTTCTTCCTGCCTCTCTCAGTCCCTTAGCAGCAGCAGGGGGAGGAACGGGCACCCCGTTCCCCGCAAGCAGGGGCTGCTGCTTTTCCAAGCCGCTGCTGAGATGCCTGGGGTTGGGAATGAGAAGGGCAAGGGTTACGAGAATGTGGCTCGAATTAGTGTTGTATAACCAACAGGGCTGTGTTGTCACGGCATAATTGTGCCTGATGCTGTTTTGTCACTCGGATGACAGGTAGTACAAGCGCAGCGGTGCCTGCTGCAGCACCGGATTATTTTAAGATAATCCGAGGAGGAAACGGCGATGAGGAAGGAGCCAGGGGTTGTGCTCGGCGGCCTCTTCCAATCCCCGCGGCACGGCTCTGCGGGGACGCGGCCAAGGCTTTCCCATCGCAACGGGCGAATAATGGGAACGTTTTCCTGCAGAAAGAAACGCCAGGGCTCGCGTTCCTCCCGGGCTGGAGGCGCTGGGTCCCCAGAGCGCTGCCGCTTCCGCGAGTCCCGCTGAGCACTGTTGTGTTGCGTGCTTCAGGCCTCCGGGATTTGCTTGGGTGCAAGGTGTTAACTCCTTCCGAGAGCTGAACAAAGCTGGGGGGGATTCCGCTTAAAACACGCTTTATTATTCTTCCTTGCTAATCTGGTAACCCTTCAGCCTAGACTAAAGGCTAATTGATTTAAATTGCACCACATGCCCTGTCTTGGAAGCAGTTTCCCCGCTGCGCAGGGCAGCCGCTGGTGCTGCCATCCCGAGGGGGTGGCGGGGTGGATAAACCCAAAGCGGTACCCGAGCAATCGGCATTCCCAGGTGCCCGTGCTCGTAGCTTCACACGCACGCCCCGGGCGGTGGCACTCCGTCGTGCTCCGACACCAGCGTGTCCCTTGTCACCTCTGCAGAGAAACAAACCTTTGTCCGGCCACCCTTGGTTCAGAGGGCGTGATAAGGCGAGTTAAGGCATCGTTTGACTTCAGTTTCCTCCCATTTGACAGCCTGAGAACCTGTTGTCCGAGCACTCGTCCTGCTGTGAAAGCTCTTGCTGGGTGAAGAAGCTGATTTGCATCCCCTGTCTTCAGCCACCCAGAGCTGTAAAAATATTTGCCCGCTGGTTTGGTTTGAAGCTCTCTAAGAGGAAATGCACATTCAGCTTGAAAATGACCTTGTCTGACGCTGGGGAAGCTTTCTGTTGTAATTTAATACAGCAGTAGAACCTCAGGAATCCTTGTCAACATCTGGGAACTGCCTGGGACGCACTGGGAGTGGAAATACAAGTGCGTGTCTGTGAAGACCGCGTTGTCCTCGCACAAAACCGGGCTGATCGCTGCCTTTTTCCGAGGGCACCAGCAGGTCTGGGTTCAGGTTGGCACGATGCGTTCTCAACCGGTGAATGGGCAGCTTGTCTTTGGCTGTTGCGTAACCGTCCACAAACCAGGCGTTGTTTGCTCCTTCCCAGCCACCGCTGTAACCCGTACCCTGATGTTCTTGCAATATGTCCTCGCATTCCTCCAGGTTCTCTCCAGTATTGCCCTCTCCTCCAGTAAAAGCCTATTGCCTGAAAAGGGAATGGGAAATAACCACGGAATTCCAAGCGAGGAAGCGGCGTACCTATCGCACGCACGAACCCAACAGAGCCACCCCGTGTCGTCAGGAGTTAGATTTCCTGGTTCAAGCAGTGAGACCGGGAAGCGAATTCTGGTTTGTAAGCGGCAGCACCGCTTTCGCACCCGGTTTGTGGTGCTGTTCCTGGGAGCTGGCTTTCCCAGCGCTTTGGGGATGCGAGAATGGAACCGGAATGCAGTCTAGCCCTCTCTGGATGTTGCAAGAGGCTTGGGAAACACTTTCTCTGGAAGCTGTGTCCCAAAGGCAGGACCAGAAAGCTCTTCTGCTTTTTTCCAGAGGGGTATGCCCCAGCCTAGTTCTCACAACCGGCTTTTATACCCGAAAGTTTGTCTTTTCCCATTGGTCTGATAACCTGAAAGGGATTTTCCTCTTCCAACAAAGCTCGCCTTGCTGGTAGCGGTGCCGCACAGGGTCACCGCACCGCCGGTTCTCGGTGTGCGCTGCACAGCCTCCGCACCCTGGGGCATCTGTCTTCGCGGTGGAAGTGACCACCACCTTGGGTCCCCGGCCCAGCCAGGACCTCTTGAGTCACGTAACCAAATCCAGACAGGCTCAGCTTCATTCTCCTGGCTTCAGCAAACCCAGTTCTGCAGCTTGGAGTGAGAGGATAGAACTCGTTCATCAATTAGAATTCGCCTTGCGTGGGCTGGGGGTGGGTGCGCGGGGCTGTGCCGTGCCGGGGGTGCCCGAGCTGTCTCGTGGCAGCGCTCGCCTGTGGGACCCAGCGCTGGCAGCGAGCGGTTGGAGCAGGAAGCCAGGTCCCTGCTCTTCCTGCCGGTGACTCAGACGGCCGAGTTGCCGCTTCAAGTCTAGCCAGGCATGTTCTGTGAATTCTGCTGCGGCTACCGAGGAGGTACCTCGCTCAGGAGCGACGGCAGCGTGCTTGCCGCTGCGCTCTAGCAATGGATCGCGGGAGCGCATCTGTTTTTTTCCAGTTTAAGACATTACGGGCAGCATTTGGCTGATTGCAAAGTGCACGAGGGACCTTGTGAGGTCCATTACGGTGTTCCCCCTCTGACATAGTAACACGTTTCTGGGCTTTAATGTCTTCAGCTGCTTCACCTGGATCTGCGAGAACAATTTGTGCATGCTTCTGAGCTCTGTTCTGGGTCTGCTTCCCTTCCCCTGCTCCACGAGATTGCTCTGAATTAGATGTTCCTTGTGAAAATGCCCCGGGATCTGTGGTTGTATCCACCTGCTTATTCGGGGCTGATGCTTTTATCTTGCTCAGCTCAGTAACAGCGCGTAGGGCCTGATGACGTCCGTGCATTTAGCTATAGGGCTGCCTCGGACTGGAGTTAGCGAGCTGGAAGCGAGGGGTGGTGGATAGCTGATCTGTTAGATAAATTTGTCCCAGTTTCTCAGTCGTGCCTCTCGGGTGGCTACCCTTGCTGATTAGGAAACCTGCTCTGGAAATTCAGAAATTCTGCTTTTCTTTTTGAGCAGATGGACACACAACGATTGTCAGCACCTGTAAATAAAACCTGGGAAGGGTGCAGCTACGGATGCCATCCCTCCCAGGGGGGTGGTACAGCTGCTGTGGGGCTCTGTTAGCGGCAGCAATGCGCAGGATGCATCTTATTCCAAACCCTGTCAACCTCGCTGTTGGAATTGGGGAGGGTACAATCTGCTTTTCTTCCTAATTTCATGTGGTTGCTAACTGGAATTTGTTTGTGCTTTTCAGGTGCTGGAGAGTCTGGCAAAAGCACCATTGTGAAGCAGATGAAGTAAGTGAGAATGCAGTCATGTGAACTGCATTTCTGTGCAAGATGAAATAAGAAATCTGTGGTGCCCTTCTGGTTTGGCTTGGGAATGACAGCTTGGTTTTCTTCCAGGATTATTCATGAGGATGGCTATTCGGAGGAAGAATGCAAACAATATAAAGTGGTTGTCTACAGCAATACTATCCAGTCCATCATTGCAATCATAAGAGCCATGGGAAGGCTAAAGATAGACTTTGGGGAAGTTGCCAGAGCAGTAAGTATTTCACTTATTTCCCTTAGTCTGAGTCTGTGCTGTGAATTGTGTTAATGAATCCTGGAAATTCAGCCCATGGCACTCACAGTGGAAATATGTTTGTTACAAGATACAATAGTGGGACACTTCGTGATCTGTAGCTTGAGCGCTCAAAATAAATAAACCCCTTAACGTTTGTCTAAGGTATTTGAATTTTTAACAAAACTTTTAGTTTGGGTTTAAATTGCTTGACTTTGGACATCAGCCCTCAGTAGTGTTTCAAGGCATTGTGCCAGTTAGTCTTTAAGCTGAACCAAAGAAATCTTGAGCACGCTCATGCTTGCTGTCTTATCATTCTGAGGACTGGGGGCTCTCCTTTACCATCCAGTTCTGCTGATTCCTTGTGCTCTTACTGTTGGTCACCGTCAGTGCTTCAAGCTGGTAGAAATTGAAGTGAGGAAGTCTTGGCTGTCATGGTAGGGGAAAGCACAGGCAGAATGGGAAGTCAGAGTCTCCTGAAAATGAGTAGGAGAAGGGAACTGTGTGTTCTGGGCGGTGGCTGCACAGTCTGTGACGCTTGCTGTCTTGCACCGATTCCTCATGCTTACAGTTAATGCCCAGTAAGTGAAGTAACGTACTCTGTTTCTTTGTGTCACAACTGCAGGTATGTTGAACTTAAGATATGAAGTGTCCTGGCTGAAGGGCATATCTTCACCTGCACGCTAACCTAGGCTGTTACTCAGCTGTTCTCCAAACCCTCCCTGGCATTCCCCTCCACCTTTCCTCTGTGCTTGCCCGGGCTGGGTGGTGATCTCTTCCTGACTAATGTAGCTGGAAGGAGGAAGATGTTAAAATCCAAGTTCCTTTGTCAGTTGACCTGCCCAGGCTTAGCTTGCTTTGCAAAAGCAGAACAAGAGCTGAATGCCAAGAATTTTCCGGTGCCCTGATCTACCCTGAAGGGCAAACAACTTGCTACACTTTCCTAGGAAAAGACCCAGGGTAACTAAATCTACTGCCTCACAGCAAACCACGCAGCGTATGACCTGTCAGCGTAGCACCGTACCCGTAAGTGCAGCACCTGCAAAGACTCATAACTGAGGTCCAGCTCTGTATTGTGGCGATTCAGACCTTGATTAAATTAATTTAGGTGCCTGTTGCTTGTGCTAGGGAGGTACCCTTTGGAGCAGCAGGCAGACTTGACTCTTGCCCGAGCTTTGCTGGTAAGTGCTGGGCAGTACGGTTACGGGCTCATCTGAGAGGAGCAGATATTAAGAGGAGGCTGGCTGCTGCAGTGGAGAACTTGCTGGGGTAGTGAAAGGTCTCTTACATCTCCTGAAAGGAAGGTCTGATCACTGCAGAAGGGAACATCAGTTTGGGATGTAGGTCAGCCTGTTTTCCACTTTCTAATTCTGCTTGTTAACTTGCTTAGTTTGAAAAGCTGGAAAAAAGCTTACTTTTCTGCTTGAAAAGTAAGCTCCTGCACTAAGACTTCTGAGAAGAATTTTTCATGCTCTAGAGCAAACAGTCAAATCCTGATCAATCTATACCATCTCTTGATGAAACACTTGATTAGGAAATCGGTGTCCCTTACTTCCGACAGCTAGTGCAGCAAACAGCATGTCCTCAAAGCTTTAAACCTGCAGTCATCCAAAACTTGCTTTTGATACTGACATTTTCCTCGTTACCGTCCTGTATGAATGCTCTATGCTCTACTAAAGCGTTTTCACTTGAAAACTGTTATTTACAGTTTAGCCTATAATAGCACATTGGTGTTCTTACCTTTTCCTCTGAAATGCTGATAGCATCGTGCGCCACGTTACCGAAATGCAGCATTGCTGATGCGAATGCTGCCTGTACCACTGGGGTGGTGGTCCCTGCGGTGATGGCGCTACAGAAGCGGTGTGTGCCACAGGCTGCCACCCGCGATCAGTGCGTCCCACCCCGCGGGCTGGAGCAGTTGGCTTCTGGCCCAGAACTTGCCTTTCTGCCGGGCGAAAAATAACTTGGAGTTTTGGGACAGAAGGCTGGATGGGCAGAAGGCTGGATAGACAGCACAGGGGAGCATGACTCCTCAGAGCAGTTACTGCAGCCTCTAGGACAGTTCCTGATGTTAAGTTTTGATTTATTTATTTTTTTCTTCCCCTCTTTCTTCTTGCAGGATGATGCCCGTCAGCTGTTTGTATTAGCTGGAAGCGCAGAGGAGGGAGTGATGACTGCTGAGCTAGCTGGTGTGATCAAGCGGTTATGGAGAGATGCTGGGGTTCAGGCCTGCTTCAGCAGATCAAGAGAATATCAACTTAATGACTCTGCATCATAGTAAGAGACCATTACGGGCTTCTGGGTTCTTCACAGCAAACCGAACGCTGGTCCTCAGAAAGGACTTCCGCGGCTGAAAGCAATGTGGTGCTTCCGAGTGAGCGGACAGAAACCGTAGGCTGGCTGGGCTGGGTTTTGACAGGGCTTGGCTCTCAAGCTGACTGTGCTTTAGCTGATCAAAGGCAGTTTTACCGTGTCTTTTCCCTGCATATAAGATTGGAAAAAAATAAAAAGCATTCCTTGTTTTGTGCCTAGGTGAATTTGGCAATCTGTTTTTAGTGGAAGAATAATGTACCACCTTGCATTAAGGTGGATTGTTAGAGCAGATGATCAGCGACGTGACCTTTGCTCCTTTCCCTACAGAAAGGAGTAACGCTTCCCGAAACTGAGCTCCTGCTTTCACTACCAAATTTGCAATGACCAACAGTTTCCAATACTGGGCTCTCCTGATATTGGCAATTCAATATTCATGTAGTTGTTTTCCTTAACAACTCTCGCTACACTTCTGTTTCTGTGCTTAACGCCACAAAGGCAGTGCTGCAGGCAAGCAATAAACCTGCTTACTGTTCTGTTTCTAAAATGCACACAATAGCTTAGCAATTGGAAAGTTATGACTAGATAAATAGCGAGGAACAGTGTAGGCTGCTGCTGGCAGCTGGTTGGAATTAATGAGAATTTTGACCAGAATGCCTCATCTATTTCTGAGAGGCAGGTTAGCGCAGGGAGGGGAAACTATTGCTCCTAAAGAGCAAGACAGTTGTTGCTTTTTTCTTTTTGGAAAAAGCTGTGTGCTTGGTCTCTCTAGAGCAAATGTTTGGAAAGTCAGAAGGGATGACTTCGGGGTCAGGTGCGCTTCCTGATGTCCACCAGAAAACTCTTCTCAGTTTGGCCAAGCTTTAAGCCTTTGAAAAATTAGTTTGGAAGTGCTTTATAAAGAAACTTTAGATGAGTCACAGCTGAGTTGCCTGCAGGCTCTGTCTGTGCAGAGCATATTTTAGCTTGAAAATAAGCAAGAATTTTTCTAAAATTGTAACACCTCAGCAGATGATCATAGGTTTAGATCAAGGTAAGAGTTGACAAGAAGAGGCTCAGATTCTTGAGTACCTTTACAGCATACAGGGAGGAAGCTTCAGATTCAAAGGGAGAAAAAAGGATAGATGAGAATGAGAGAATAGATCTAATAAGAAGATGTGGGGGAGAGAAGGAAAGCTGAAGGACTTCTTGCACACGGGATCTGGGGCAGAAAGCGTAAGTGGTTGAGCGGAGCTTAAGGAGGAAGCTAAGACGGGGAGCCCTGGCTTTGTGGTCTTGATGGTCAGCCTGGAAAGATAACGAGAATGAAGAGGCTGAAGAACAGAGCACTGAGGGGTCAGCAGCAAGGCAGACCTGGGGAGAGCGGGTGTAAGCCTGCCTGAGTGCTTACATGGCTTGATCTGACTGCTTTTCAAAGAGTGGGTTTTAGAGGGGGGATCCTGAATATCTGCATCGCGTCCCATCTCTGGTACGTGTACAGCTGCTGTGAAGGGTTGCTTTAATGGGCTGGTGTCGAAAATGCAGAAGAGGGATTTCAGCCTGTTGATGACCCATGTGGCGTTTTTCTGTTACGTGCACCAGAATTTTGCTTCCCGTCCTAAAACCACAGGAAGTTGCATTGAAACAGCATTGTTTTTTGAATCGGTCGCCAAGCAGCTCAGCAGTTAGGAAGTGCTGCAAGTGAGTGCAGAGCGCGATCGCACACTTAAAGACCTGTTTTCTTCCACAGGACCCCTGCCTTGCTAAGATACAGAGCCAGCATTTTCTCCTCTTTGCTCAGTGTGTGATCCCTGACCCACCTTATCTTCTAGTGTTTCTCGATTAGTTCTCTCGTCCGTGCTTAAAGGGTGGATGTCTTGCAATCCCTTCTTGTGGTAGTGATCGCGTAGGTAGTAGATTTTGTGCACAATACTCCTGGGGGAATTTCACCCCTCTGCTCCTTTCAATGGCTGTTACAAACAGGACTGAAATACCAGGGTCAGCAGCCAGTGCCCAGTTTGGGATGGCTGGTTTTCCAGCCGAAATTCAGCACTGTGCTGTGCTTCGAGCCTGGTTCTGGGCTCCTGGCATCAAATCAGACCTGAGGGCCTCTGCTGAGACACCCAGAAAGAAAAAAGAGCATCATCCGAGTGATCGCTTGTGAAAATTAGGTGGCTCGACTGCCATCAGGAACTAGCAGGAGCGCTGCGGCACAGTGCCAGGTTTTTCAGGGCAGCGTCAAATTCTTCTGAAAACTTTTTCTTCCTGCCGTTGCCTGCCTGAGCGCTTCCCCTGGTGCGGCACGGATCCTGCCTATCAGACGGTGAGGTCCTGTGGGAGGTAACCCTAATAACGATGTGCTGGTCGTGCATATGCAAAGGGCATTTTTTTGAACAGTTGAGTAACTCGTGGTCTAAACTGTGGATATTCAAACACTAGCATAAACACTCAGCATCTTCTCTTAGGCACCATCTGATAACGTCCCTCTAGCAAATGTCACGCTCTCGTGGTGTGACGTTCCAAACATCCATGTTTGCCTTTTGCAATTTCCTGTTTTTCTTTATCTATGATGCAAGCAAACGGCTCTCCCTGCATCGCCACTCCTGTCTCGAATCAATGCTGTGCAGAAGCATTTCAGAACTCCGTGCACAGTTCTTGGTGTCATAGCTACAAAGAACAAAAGCCTGTTTGATCACACAGCAGTGGGGATGCTGAGGCGTATTATTGTCTTGCACATCTCTGCAATTGCCCCTATCTGATACTTTTAAATGTCTGTAAGCAGATAATGCTCTAAAATATTTTGCTTCCTGGTACTGCTGCTTTTTCCGAAGGTCATGCAGGCACCAGATAGTGTTGGGAGCTATCTGCCAGCAATTAGCATACTTTCTGATCAACTGTTCTATATTCCAGCATATCTTGTCATGCTCCCAGGTGGCAGTTCTGGCCTGAATTCCCTTACATTCACGATGCTGGGTAAAACCTAGATTTCTATGTATTTTTTTTTATTATTTTCTTCGCTTTCAAGTAGAAGCCCTCCCATGTGTTTCCCGGTGCTTTCCTGTGATTCCTCTTGAGTAGCACCACCGTGGGATCACAGTTCAAGTTTCAGATGTGAGCTTTTTCATCTGAAAGTCTGTGCTGCAGACTTTGGGTCTGTCCGAGCTGCCCAAATGAGCATTCAAATCGATAAAGGTGACACGCAGCATTCCCTTTTCCTGGAGATCCTGCTATGTTACCTTGTTTGCCGCTTTGCTTAATGTCACCATCTGCCAAAATCCATCTAAACATGCAGGGAAAGAGCAGGTAGACTTCTGAAATAGAAATGCATCTTTCAGAAAGAGGGTTCACCAGGTTTTCCCCCTTTTTCTTCTTGCTGCTTGGCTATAGATGAAGTCTGTGTGAACCGACAACCTATGGAAGGAAGAATACTGTTTGCCTTTTCAGACTGGCACGGGTTCTTGTGATGAGGCTTCTGGGAAGCTCGGTGTTCGGTGGCTGCAAACAAACCCCCCTGGGTCCCATCCTGCTCCTTTCTGCCCTCCCGTCCCCCCCGCCAGCAGCAGGTCCCAGGCAGGCTTTTGTCTGCGCTCTGCCTCCCGGCTGCAGGCGACCTTTCGTAATAAATGCTTTGTAGGAATCTTTCGGAGCCGTTTTTGGCCTTGAAAGCATTCTTTCCAGCACTGAAAGGAAACATGACTGAATTGTTAGGACAATGCCACTCCAGGGCTCGTGTGAGCGTGTGGAGGAGGGGAATTGTGTTATCTTCACCTCCTGAAAGCTGTCCACTGCAGAACGTCCTGCTGCTGCTCTCGGCGCTCCTTAGCGGAGCAGTCGGCCTGGGAGTGAGACGGGATGACGCTGAAGCTGATGGGGCTGGAACTCCAGATCCGTGCACACACGGGTATTGAACCAGTGCCAGTCTGGCACAGCGTGTCCTGGGAAGGCTCGGAGGGTCAATAAGGCAAACACGAGTTACGCTGTAGGCTTTCGGTCAGCTCTTCTGTGCCCAAAGCCTCGTTTTCCGAGTGTAAAAAAAGAACCCCCCTTTTTTGCAAGCTTGTATTTGCAAGGTGGTGTTGAGGCATGAGAAATAGCTGGCTCTGTAAACACAAGGGAACAAGGTAGGGGACAAGTGTTGCAGCCTCAGCATATGACTGAAGCCCGGTGGCAAAGGAGCTTGTGGAAAGGGCTGCGAACTGCGCAGGATGTGGCAAGCTTCAGTAAGGTATGCATTTCCAGTTCTTGAACCAATATTTTAGAGGAACATCTGTAAACTTTCAGACAGACCGTGGCAAACTGGGGGTGGTGAGTGGCTCGAAACCACGAGTCTCAGCCTGTGCTTTTCTAGTTTTTTTCAAGTTCCGTTAAATCTGCGTGTGATGGAGGGAAACGGAGGCAGTCGGCACGGGCTGGGCTCGTGCAGCCTGGCGGTGGGCATGGTGGCTTCTGCCCACAAAGCCGTCTGCCCCCGGCAAGCCACGGATAGCTGGAGGGGGTTGCACGTACGTGTGGTCTGTTTAGCTCTTCTGGTCCCAAAAAATCCCCTGCGAGGGATGTTCAGACTGCTTCGGCATTTTCATGGGGTCTGGTATTTATTTGCCCTTTGAGTCCCTCTCGAATTAATCTGGCAGAGTTTATTTTTAAGGGAGCTTGCAGATGGAGCGCTGCTTAACCTGATACGCCTCGTTCCACCGATCGATGTGCGAGTGTTGGAGTGGCACTTTGCAGTGCATTTGATGGGAGGTGCCCGAGTCTATTCACTCCTCCTGGCTGCCTAAAAAGCCTTAAGCAGGAATGATACCAGTTTCACTGCCCAAACTCCTGGTGCTGAAAGCTGGCAATTAGGAGCAGGTGCTTTACAGCCTCAACTTGCACATTTATCGTTTCAGTGATTCGGGGCAGCCCTGTGACCTGTATCAGAGCCAAGCTGTTAGAAGTTGCTGGGTCAGTTCTTGGGTATCGTTTCCATCTCTTCCGTTAGTTGTCAACCACTGTGTCCCAGCTAAGCTAACACTGGTAGGAAAGAGGGGAAAAAAAAAACGGGCAAGTTACGTCCTCAGCAGAAATATTTAGACGCCTAATGAAGATAACCACCTTCCAGGTTCTGTTTTACTGAACTGAAGCTAAAGCCGATCCCAAGCGTGAGTTATGGGTGCTGTGTTTCTGGTCAAAGAGCAGTTTACAAACCTCTCACCCCACTGAACAGGAGAAGGGAATGAGGGCAGTTGGCCCGTTCTGAGCTAAAACCTCTTGCAGCTCTTTGAGAAAAGCCCTGCGGCGCAGGGCGAGCACGGGCAGGAGGCTGGCAGGTAGGCTGGCTTCTGCTGGGGCTCAGAAAATGGGTCTGTGCTCTGCAAGCACCTCCCGGCGCTCCTGGCCGGGGGAGATGCCGAAGCTGGCGGAGGACGGGGATGCCACTCCGTCTGCTGCCTGCTTGGTGACGGAGGCGAGTGGAATTTGGGCACAGCTTTCAGGTGTGTGGCGAGGAGCAATCCCTGCTCGATAACGATCTGTGATGCTGCCTGCTTGGGAAGGCAGGGTTTTATTAAAATAGTGTAAAGCCGTCGTGATGCTGTAAAAGTTGTACAGTTCTGTATCGATTTAAAAACCGCTCCTGGTAAAGACACGGCCACGGCTGGCAGCGGTAACGCTGCTGGCAGCTGCGCATGAGGGTGGCTGAGCGCTCATCCCCGGTCACTTCTGGATGGAGCTGGAGTAATCCTCCTCTCCCCTGTGGGAGCAGAAGGCTTCGCCTTCCCCGTAACAGAAGAAACGAGCTCGGAGGTGTTGCTGGCTACGGCAGGATTTGTGGTGCTGCAGGAAATGATGCACCCGAGAGCCAAACTTCAAAGGGAATCTGCTGAAGCTAGAACGAAGTTGGGCTCTCGGTGGGCGCGTTGCTGTGATGCTGTGGAGAAACCAGCTCCTCCAGCAGCCCTGGGAACGGGGGGGGTTTGTGGGGCTGCATGTGGGCTTCCCAGCCCGTCATGTTTGCGGCTTGAAAAAGTCAGAACTTCCTGCTGGATCCCTGCGAAAGCTGGGATTAAGGCACCTTCGGTTGTTAGTTTGCTGTTGCTAAAGTGGGTGAATGAATCTGCCTGTTATGGGGGCTGGTCTGAACGCTTAATTCCTTCCTGCTGGTTCATTTGATGTATCCTTGCCCTTTAAAGGGAGCCACTGGATTTATTGCCTTGCGCTTTGATGTGAAAGACCTTGACTGCTTTGAATTGCCCCAAGAGATACCACTCTTGGCATGGCTTCTGCATCAGCAGTACCTCTTGTGCTAGCCTCTTATTAAGCATCGCTCCCCAGCCATCTGAACTCTACCCAGCACATGCTGCATGGTCACATGAGGGGGGTAAAAATTAAATAAAACCCACCCTCGGGCAGACCCAGGGGAGTTTGTCTGTTTGCTGCATGTTTGAGGTCTGCATTGTGTGAAGAGGATGAATAAATTCTGTGACGGCTTTCTTCTGCAGTTCATAAAAGATTCACAGCAAGCACGCAGACTAAAAAAAGCACATCTTGTGTTGTCTCTTCTGGTTTAGTTACCTAAATGACTTGGATAGAATATCCCAGCCGACCTATATTCCGACTCAGCAGGACGTTCTGCGGACCAGAGTTAAAACTACAGGCATTGTGGAAACTCACTTCACCTTCAAGGACCTCTACTTCAAGTAAGTGAAGGGCAGCGCGTGTCCCTGTGGACTGCAGTGATTTCCTCGGTGCGTGGCGGTGCTGGTAAGATCCACACCCCCACGGCAAAACGCCTCGCGCTCTTAAGTGTCCTCGCCTCCGTTACAATCCCTCTCTACTGGTATGGCTCACTGGAGATACTGGTTTGACTTTTATTTGCCTTCTTCTGTTCTTTTCAGCTGCTTTTATGTTGGAATCGCACACACACAGGTACTGACTGCTCGTTTACAGGACCAGAAAAAAAAAAAAATACTAAAAGGACACTGACTCCTGGATTTTGAGTTTGAATTTAACCCCTTTCTTTGAAGTGGAGGAGAAGGGCTGTCCCTGAAGACCCAGCCTTGGCTCTGGGGTGCATGGTGTTCTCCACAAAGCTGTAGATGACTGCTGACTGACACTTGCTGCAGAGCAGGAATGGGGCATGCAGGAGTGCCGGGGACTGGCTGCCTCCGCGTGACGCTGCAGAGGATGGGACTCGCCTGCCCTCTCTGCCTCCTAAATTCAGCCCCCGAGGGGCTCAGCTACCGAGCCTGGTCCTGGCAGTGTCCCTTTCAGTATCACTAATCGAGCTCCCTCTAACCTCATAGCGGCTGCTAGCGTGCAGTTTAGCTGTCTTCCCCGCTCTTGATCTGCTCCGTAGAAAATCCCCGCTTTGGGTCCCGATCGCGCTCCTGACAAACAGCCTGGAGCCCTGGGGGGGGGCAGTGCTGTCACAGAGCGTGGATGTAGGGAAACGCAGTGTCTGTATCTCAGGCAAGGTCCCTTCATCCTACGGCAACGTTTTCAAGCCTTAGTTGCTCAAAGCCTTTAAATAAGCGTTTATTGGCTTATTTTTAGTTTGTGTTTGAAAACAGTTTGGAAGAGCTATAGCAAAAATCCATGCATTGCTTATAAAATTTGGTCTGTTTGCACGCTGTTTGGGAGAGCAGTAGCATTTTGGCTTCTGAACTGTCCTAACTTATGAACTGTTTTAACAAAAATGCCTAAACATTTTGCATCATAGAGCTATTTATATGGCTTCTGGTTCATCCGGGGAAAACTTGTCTTCCATCATGATGTATCGGGATTAGTATTTCCAGCCGCAGTGTGTGGTGCTCTTTCAAAAATCATCACGTCTGACTAATGGGGAAGTGAGCTGGAGGTAGCAGGCATATTCGGTTTAATCATTATAGCTCTTCTATTAAAGTGAAATGGCTGAGCACCCTGCACCAGGGAGACGTGCCTCGGAGGGGATTGCTCTTTCCCTGGTCTCCCCAGAGCCACACAAGGTGTCTCGTCTCGGAGGGATTTGCTCCGCAAAGGAAAGCATTAATGCATCTTAAACCCTGAAGCTGCCATCTTTCCTGCAACAGAAGTCTTGATGTTAAATCTCAGACATTAATAATGGGCTGAGGTAGCTTTAGTATAACTGTGACTTGAATTTGCATTAGCTTGGAGGAGCTGAGTTGTCAGGGATGCTATTCCTCTTCAGATGTCTCTGTGCTGACAGCAGAGAGTAACGGCGAATAATGCGAGCTAAGTAAACAGCCTGCATCTTTGCAGAGGTTTTCATCTCACCCTCTGTGGTCCACTGGGACGGTTTACCTTAAATAGAAGATTGGAGTTAGCTGAACTGCACTTCTGGCTCCCTTGTTTGGTGTCATTAAATAACTGGATAGTGTCTCTTGTCTGCGTGTTTGCCTTGATAACAAATCAATGTTTATGATTTTCATAGCTCTTGCATATTGACTTGTATCTGGCTCCATTTAATTAAGTCGCAGCCCATCAGAACATAGTGGGCAACCCTGCATCTCATCAAAACGCTTGGTGAGCAGGGTGTTGTAACCATCCGAGATGCTTGCATCTTTTTTATAGCCAGAAATTCTGTAAGTAACTGAAGCCTTTAAACTTCAGTAGCTCACAGATGCTTCTTTTTTTTTTTTTTTAAATACATAAAACTGTTTCTTAACCTCATTAATTTTTTTTTTGAGTCCCAGTAGTAGCATGCAGGTAGTGCGTTCCCGATAATCCTTTGTCAGACGCAGTGTAAATGAACTGGAAGAGCTGACTGTGAGTAGGTGTTTGGAGTCCAGTCAAGCAAATGGATTGTTGCTAAGGAAATAGGAGACAGAGAACAAAATAAGCATGCCTGGGTGAATCAGCAGGCTTCTGGATAGTGATGTAGGTGAACCTCTGTTTCTTCTGCTGAAATTGCTCTAAAAAGAATTCAGTGGAATTCTCCTGAGGAAGGGAGGCTCCGAGTTGTCAGCCCTGCTGATGGAAGGCTGCGTACCTGTTTTTCCCTAAACCCTGCTTGTTGGAAAGTCCTTAGCTGAGCCTCCTCCATCTCTTGTGGACGGGGTTGTGGGCAGGGAGAGAGGTCTCCATGGCTTCTGAGACGGTTCTTCTGCCCCTCCCAGGATGTTTGATGTTGGTGGCCAACGGTCAGAGCGGAAGAAGTGGATCCACTGCTTCGAAGGCGTGACAGCAATTATTTTCTGTGTGGCCCTCAGTGATTATGACCTTGTCTTGGCCGAGGACGAAGAAATGGTACGTCATGGAGGAGTTACTAACGCCTGGCTGGGTGGCCCTGTAGCAGAAGGGAGGTGGAAGCAAGTGCAGACCTTATCATACGTGGGGCGGGCATGTCTCTGGATCTTTCCCTTCGTTACGTGGTGATTGTTCCCCGAAGTGACCTGGCAGGAGAGCTGTAAAGATGAGCGCTTCCTTGCCGCAGCCTGCGGTATCTCGCCCCAGACGCTGATAAACGTGACGCATAGACAAGATTTTCCCCAGGGCCTGTTTACAGGGGGGTGGCTCGTGGTGCTGGCCCTGCAGCCTGTTCCCCGAGGGGTGAGCAGCTCCGTGGAGGATCAGGCACGGCCTGGAGGAGCGGCAGGACGAGGCGGCACTGACCTCTGCTCAGGGCCACGCCGCGCCTCCTGATGCGGTGACAGCGAGGACGTTTCGGTAGTGCACGTTTAGCAGCGTAATACTGGGTGCTTTAGCCTGGCCCTTCTAGTAAAGCCTGTCAGCCCCCCCACCCCATCCTCCCCAAATAGCTCTGGAGTGATGCATCACCCTCTTCATTTTACTTTTCAGAACCGGATGCATGAGAGTATGAAACTGTTTGACAGCATTTGTAACAACAAATGGTTTACAGACACGTCAATCATTCTTTTCTTGAACAAGAAAGACCTGTTTGAGGAAAAGATTAAGAAAAGCCCACTAACAATCTGCTATCCGGAGTACACAGGTAAGGTTGAGCTCATGAAATCGCATTTTATTTGTATCACCAGGGCCAGGAATGAGTCAGTTAAAGCCTACACAATCCAAGATTATCTTCTTCCCTGTTCCCTGAACTCTGTCTCTTGGGCAGCATCTTTGGGCTGTCCAGCTAGCTGATAACTCATTTTCTCAGGAGGGATGTGGTTGTGCACGTCTGCGGTTTGGAATAGCCTTTGTCCATGTGTTTTATGGCCTGGAGTGTGAATAGCAAAGACACTTAACAGTATTGCACTTCAGCAAGTCAAGGTTACTGCATTTCCCACGTCTTACTAGGACAATGCTTCCATTTAACCTCAATTTTAGAGGCTATGAAGCTTATCCGTGTCCTGGGTAAGGCTCTTGTTCGCGCTGGTGTGTCTCTGTTTCAGCAATAGTCTGTTCTGCAGCCCTTCCCTGCTGAGCCTGCTCGGGGATGGTGCTTTACCTGGTAGGTGCTGGAGGCATTTAGGTTTTTGAAACTGTCCTTCCTTCAAACCTGTTTGTTCCTGTCATTGTTACTCTTGTGATATAACTAATGTTTCTAGCATGAAGCATTATTGTAGCCAATGTACAGCCTTCCCTTTTGGATCTCCCAGGTCCCTTGCAAAGAGGTGTGATGATGATGATGATCCAAACTCTGGGTGGAGAGGCTGGGGTGAGGAGCAGTTGGTGACTTGCAAAGTGAATGGCTTGTCCAAGGTCACTGAGCAGAAGCTGGGAATAGACTTCAGATTTGCAAGAAGGGGTTAATGGTGGATTTGGATTTGTAGCTGGATAAGGCAGATGGTTTCAAGCAGCTTAATATGTACTTAAAAGATCTGTGCAAAAACTCTCTGCTGTGAACTGCTGGCTAAAGTCAGGGCTCTTATCTTTTTCAGGCTCCAACACGTACGAGGAGGCGGCTGCGTACATCCAGTGTCAGTTTGAAGATCTGAACCGAAGAAAAGACACCAAGGAGATCTACACACACTTCACCTGTGCCACTGACACCAAGAACGTGCAGTTTGTGTTTGATGCTGTTACAGATGTTATCATTAAGAACAACCTGAAGGAATGTGGACTGTATTGAGAAGGGGCGTGGGAAGAAGGTAAAACTGAGCTGCTTGGCTGCTCGCAGAGTTTAAGCATTGCACACCAGCTTGGTCTGGCTTTGTCTTGTACCTCACTAATGCTCGGTGTTCTCTTTTCAGTTCTTATGATGTGGCGTTTTGAGAACCAGACTCTTTGCTGCCTCATGGGGACAGCTGCAAGCATGAACAGGACCAGGGAAATGAAAACAGCATGCAGAATCGTTGCATTCTTTAGCACAATCTTCTGTATTAGGGACCTTTTTATTGATATGGGATGTTGAAGTTAGGTCAAGATGGAACAACTGTTAGTGTGACTAGATCATCCTGGCATCGTTTGGATGGCGTAATCTCAAATGTGTACAGCTGTTGTGAAGTTAAGGTGCTGGATTCCAGACCTTCGATATGTAGCTTTCTCTCTTTCTTTGGTTAACAAGCCACCACTAGTCTGTTTTTAAGGTTTTTTCCATCAAGAAAACTATAACTTTACTAAATTTTATTTCTTTATTTGCAAACAAATCTTGTTTTAAAAAAAAAAAAAATCACTTAACTATGCACATGTGACCAGATCATGCAGAAAGTATTCCTCTTAGCAGGAACTCTTTGTTTTTAACACTTGGTATGGTCAGAATTTAATATTTCTGCAACTACTTAAGGATACTTAGAGCTCTTATGGCGATAGCTTCGGCTTTTTCTGATGTGTAGTTTGTTACCATCCTGCTACCATAAGGCTTTTTAAAGAAGCTTCTGCAGCAGGATATACAAGTCTTTTTAGTTTATGGTTAGGGGTGAACCTGGTTTATGCTGATGTCCAAATGGGATTTATACTGTGTGGTAAGCATAAAGCCAGCTTCACGGTGAACGTGTACCCGGTCTGTGTCAGTTGGAGAGCTGAGATGCTGAGCTCCAAATTAGATGGAAAATGTGTGCTGCTACAGAGCTACTAAACAACCACTTAAGATTCTTGTGCATTTTTGGTCTAAACCGGTGGGCAATTTTGTAAAGGGTGCACTTTGTTCTGCATTTACCATGGCTTTTTCTGTTCGGAGACTCCTAAACTGTATTGACAGCATGCCTTTACTTTGTATATGTGGTGCCAAATTCTTGTTTGCCATTGTTTTTACTGTAGTAATGTTCAGAACCAGTCAGTACATTCCTTTGCTGAACCATTGCATTGAGACTCTTTTCCCAGTTTGTCATGTGTACAGTTTCAATCTGTTATAGTTGTTGGCAGTATTAAAATGGTGAGTAAACAGTTTAGCCTTTTCCCTAGTTTATTCGTAATTCTTCCAGAAGTTCTCTCCCCTTCTGTGCTTTGCCCGTCCAGTTGGAGAAGGAAGGTAGGCACTTCCCTGGGAAATGGGCATAGTTGATGGGATGCGCTCGGGAAGGTTCCTCGTGCTGTGTAATATGTGGCTGTTGGTGCTCTCTGCTGCTGGTTCTGCTGCTCCCAAAGGCTGGGGTTGTGCTGGCACAGATGGAAGACGGCAGACATCCAGTCATTTGTCGGGATTATTGGCAGTTGATTAGTTTATTGCTCATTTATAGCACAACTCATACTGCATCCTTTGAACCTGGTGGAAGAATGATTGCTCCGGACTGCTGTTACGTGACGTAGATGTGTAACCCGTTCTGAGGATGCTTTTTTAGAACTGCAGCTCTGCAAGAATGAGATATTTAAGGGATGCTTCTGGGTGCGGTAAATGGCTACCCCACAGGGTCTGCTGGGTGTCTGACGTGCAGCAGTGCGCAGCGGCTGTAAAGAGTGCGTTTATATTCTGGAAACTTTTTCCCAAACTGCCTTGAGCTCTACTGCCTGCCCGACAATTCCCCTTCAGCCAGGCCTCAAGGCTTTGCTCAAGCTTCGCTGTAACGCATGACACAGCTCACCTTGTCTTTTAAACAAATTCATGCAAAACTACCCCAAAATCGTATTCCAACCGCGCGGCGCTCCCTCACAGCTGCTGGAGCGGTGCGGGAGGGGCAGCCCTGCAAGCCCCACGTACGCTCCTTATCTCACGGGCAGGGGCTGTTTTGGGAAGGCGTATTTCCAGCCGGCGGTGGCCTGGTGGCACCCACATGTCCACCCGGTGGTGGCCCCGCTCCGTGCTGCCCGGGCACGGCTGATCGCAGTGGGGGACCCATGTGCGCAGCGGCTGGGGAGCGCGGCCTGGGCGAAGAATGCGAAGTATTCCTTGATCCAGGCTTTCAGACGCAGGAGAGGGGCTTGGAAGCAATCATCACAGAGACATGCAAGTGGGAGAAATGAGACATCCATGTTTCTTTATTTATTTATTTTTCCTACTGTAAAATGAAGCTGTACAGGTGACTCTGCAGTAGACATTGAGGATACAGGACTTGTCTACAGTACCGACATAGATTTATTTACAAACAGTAAAGAGCAAATACAGCTCTAAGTAGCAGAATGAAAATCTTTCAAGTAACCATTTCCTCTTTATCCGACCCCTTTCCCCCCTGGAGGCGCGATGATGTTCCCTGGCCCCGGTGCCTGTGCTCCCGCATCTCCCGCTGTCCCAGCTCGCGGGCGCTGGGCTCGGCGCGGGGAGAGGCGGCCAGGTCCGGCCGCTCAGCTGCTTAAGGCTGCTTGGGGGCAGAAAGCACAACTGCGGGCAGCGGCAGCTCTTGGCCCTTTTTTGGGGGGGGGTTGGAGGGGAAGACTTTTCTGAGAAATTCACTGAGGTCTTGGGGCTTATTTACAGTGCAAAAGAATTAATTTCTCCTGCCACAGGGCTGAGGCTGGACCAGGCATGACTCAGAGGCAGCACCCCCCCTTCCCCAAAAACTCCCCGTTCAGCCCAATTAAGCTTTGACGAAGCGGGTGAGGGCAGGGCAGGGCGCCTGGCGCTGGGTCCTGCAGCAGCATCGCCTTCGGCTTCCCCGCGCGGGGTCGTGCCCGGCTGCGGCGGGGTGGGCATGCGGGGGCTCGGCGTTAATTTCCCTGACGGACTGGGGTCTGCGTGCTCTTTGGTGTCAAACCGCTCCAGATCTCATTTATAAACGCTGACTTCCGAGCGCTGCAGGGAGCAGGGGTTTCTTTAAAAAGAGGAAATGGCCATGAAAGGGAGCTGGAAGTTCAGCTTCAGCCCCTTCCTATTACGGGCTTGAATGTAGGTGTTGGTCGGGCAGGTCGTAGAAAAAGTGGGGGCCGGGTAGCTCTTTTTCTTTAATCCTTTTGGCTCTGCTCAGCAGAACGGCGACGCGAAGCTGAAGTCATTTGCTCTTCTAGCAGGGAGGAGGAGAGAAGAGGGTATTAAACACAGCGAGGGCGTTACTAGCTCAACGCTCGGGTTGTTTTAGAGACGTGAATTTGCGTTGCACCGCCATCAGCTTACACAGCCCGGCCCAGGCACAAAGCTGGCAGGTGAGGATGGTGTAAATGCTGCACCTAGCATTCCCTGGCTGATCACTTGTAGCTTTTGGTGCTGCCTGTAACCCTAGGACAAGGCAGGGCTGCTGCCGTCACTCGGTACATTTGTTTTCCTCGGTGCCAGCAGCAGGCTCTCGGCTGAAGCCCGCTGCGTGCTCCCAGCACGAAGCAGTTGTGTTTGCAGCACGCGATGCAGAGCTGCGGCCCAGGGCTTCACCCCTGTCCTACCCCTGGCTGCTTGTGCCCACGGGGACGCCGCCTGCCCCGTTTCTCTTGCTCCTCTGTTGGCACTCAGGGACAAGGGAAGCTCCTGCTGCTGTTTTTCAGGGAGCAGGGAGCAAGTCGCAGCCAGCGGCTGGAAGCTGCTTTGGAACTGGGGAGATGGCTAGAATATCAACCCTAATTAAACCGTTGACCAGCTAAAAGGCAACCTGGAGCAGAGCGCTGCGTGTGATTCTGTGCCCAGCTCCTGCCCGGGGTATTGCTGGCGTTATTCCCGCTGCCGAGGCCGTGCAACGGCTCCCGACCGGCTCCCGATGCGCGAGGCGGAGCAGCAAAGCGCCTGCGCGGCAGCGCTTGCCGTGTTGTGGCAACAGGAGGCCCTGAGATAAAGGCATCTGATCTCGCTCGGTTTGGGCCATAATCTGTTGTTTTCATCTCTCTCCACAAAGCAGGGGTGTGAACGTGTTTTGTCGGGCTGCTTCGCAATAATAACCGGGCTGCTCGGGGAGGGGGACGGGGAGCGAAGCGCGGCCAAGCCGTGCTCGGGCAGCGCTGCCGTCCCGCTGCTGCCGGCGCGTCCTTCGCCCATGGAGGTTTCCAGCCCCAGGCTCTTGGGGCTGCCCTCACCCTGCCGGCCCCCCGGTTGCCTGCAGAGCGTGGCCCCCCCCTTCCCCAGCGCTCTTTGTGGTTAAATGGCTGCTGCTCGCGCCCGCCAGCCGCCTCGGGGAGTACCTGCCGCGCAGATGTTCAGAAGAGACCGCAGTCCTTGAGGTTCTCTTTGATGATGACATCCGTGACTGCATCAAACACGAATTTGACGTTCTGCGTGTCTGTGGCACAGGTCATGTGGCTGTAGATTTCTTTCACGTCCTTTCGCATGTTGAGATCAAGGAACTGGGTCTTGATGTAATTTCCCGCGTCTTCAAATGTGTTGGGACCTGCGGAGGGAGGAAGCAATGTGCTGCGAGCGGCTCTGCCCGGGGCGGTGACGCCGGGGGACCTGGGGACACCTGGGGCTTGTGTTCAGGAGTCAGACCTGAAACCTGCCTCCCGGCGGGGCGGTAAATGCTGCTATCGAACTGAGAGAAGCCATTTTATCCCGCTTCCATCCTTCCAAACAGCTTGCAGCAGCCACGCTGCCCGTGCCCCCGGTTCTCTCCCGCTCCAGGGCCTGATCCCAGCACAATGGAGCTGGTGGGGGCCAGCCCCTAGGGTGGGGGCCATGGGGAGGGGGCCCGGACCCACTCACCGTCATAATCTGGGAAGCAGATGCTGAGATGGACCTTCTTGATCTTTTCCTCAAAAAGGTCCTTCTTGTTGAGGAAGAGGATGATGGATGTGGCGGCGAAGAACTTGTGGTTGCATATACTGTTGAATAGGTGCAGGGATTCGTGCATGCGGTTCTGAAAGCCAACGGGACAAAGCACGGGCGCTTGGTTACAACCAAACCCCCTTTCGTCCCCCGGTCCCGAGACGGGTGCTTTGCCCCGTGCTGCTGCTGCAAAACAAAGAGCAGCAGCCGTGGAGCAATGCTCGGGGCTTCTCCCGTTTGCCGCGGCAGCAAATGGCTCCACCGCTCTGAAAAGCCCCCCCTGCCCCTCTGAAAAGCCCCAAAGCCCCCGTGCCGCGGTGCGAGTGAGCCGGGTACGTTCGGGTGCCGCTCACGGCGGGGAGCAGTGCTAGAGCTGCACAGCAGCTCCGGGCAGCGTGGGGCTCGGGTCCCCATGGTCAGTGATGCCGGCGTGCGCTGATCCCGCCGGGAGAATCATCGGCAGGAAGAGCCCTGAGCAAGGGCTCCGTGTTCCAGCCCACACCAACCAGGCCGAGCTGCGATGCCGTGGGACTTCCCGGGGGCACTGCAGCCCTCAGCCGTTACCCACAGCTTGGGGAAGGAGCACGGAAAGGGGAAAGCTTTGGTTTGGAAGCAGAGGCGCGGTTTCCAGTTCCCTGCAGGGGCGTCCTCAGGAGGACCGGGCTCCATCCAGCCGGACCTTTGCAGCTGCCCGCTGCAGGCGGGTGCTTTAGGGCCGATGGGGACGGGTTTTCCTTGTCCAGCTCCCCATTGCGGTAACTTTCCTATATCACTTCGGTGAGCGGGGTGCCTGCAGGGCCAGCTTTGGCCAAATCCTGCCCTGTCCTCCACAGGGGAAGCGTTACAGCCTCTCCCAAGGGCTTCAGTGAGAAAGCTGCTGCTGTTAGGGGCTGGGGAGCGGCCGGCAGTGTTTGCCCGAGGACGGAGCCAGCTGCAGCCCGGGCGCACCCAGCAGCACCCGGCCCCCGGCAGCAGAGCCTGGCTCTGGCACCACGCCGGGCTCGGAGCGCCGGCGAGCATCCGCGGGACCGTGTGCCATGGGAATACCAGCAAGGAGACTTCGCCCCAAGCCCCGAAGCAGGGGAGATGGCAGCCTGCTTTCCTGGTCGAGGAGGAGCAGAAGGGGATTGCTCCGGTTGTCTTCACCCCTTATTTCTTCTGAGAAATAACGCGTCTTCTTGGGGCTGTTGTGTTTCTGCTCTCCGGATCTCTGCCCTCGAAGCTGCTTGCCCCGTGCGATGCGCGAGTCCTCCTGGTGCGTGGCGGGGGAGCAGCGGCTCCGCCGGAGCATCCCCTGCTCGGCGTGCGGGGGCTTTGCCTGGCGAGCCCGCGCTCCCCTTCCCCGTGCTGCTGCTTGTGGGGAGCGGAGGAAGGTAAAAGCTGCGCCTTATCACTGCTTCTCTCCTCTCCAGCACCTTGATTCGCTTTGCTTCTCCACCGGGGCTTCCTCCCCTCCTGCGCTGGCTCCGGTGTGTTTGGGTTTGCTCGCGTGGTTTTGCTGCATCCCGATGTTTTTCCCGGTAGGATGGCAGCTCCCGGGAGGAGGCCAGGCCTCCTTGGAAGGAGCTGAGTTTTCCCTGTGGTCAGCAGGATCAGACCCACGGCTCCACTGCCCGAGTGTTGGCCTGGTTGGGCTGTTCCTGCCCGGGTCAGGGGGAGCACGGGTGCACAGAGGGGCTGGGGCCGGGCCGAGCCACCCCTGCTGCCCCCTGCCCCACAGCCCTGCCCCGGTCACCCAGAGCATTCGCCTCTCCCGGCCACGGCCACCCCGCACGGGCACTGTCACCCAGCTCCTCTCCCCTGTCCCCGGCCCGGACCCACCACTTCGTCGTCCTCCACCAGCACCATGTCGTAGGCGCTCAGCGCCCCGCAGAAGATGATGCAGGTCACCCCCTCGAAGCAGTGGATCCACTTCTTGCGCTCCGATCTCTGCCCTCCCACGTCGAACATCCTGGGGAGGGGACAGGGACAGGGCAGTGACACATCTGCTCCTGCCACCCCCACCTGGACGGTCCCAGTCCCCCCCTAGCACCCGGTAGCATCATGGATGCAGTGACCCATCCGTCATCCCTGGTCCAGGTGGGGCTGGTGGCCCCGGAGCACCAGGGGACGTTTGCTACCTTCATCCCTGACCCCGTCCCCACTGTCAGGGCTGGAGGGGCTGCGGGGCAGGGGGCCGCATGCCCACCTGAAATTCAGGTCTTTGACGGAGAACTTGGTCTCGATGATGCCCGTGGTCTTCACGCGGGACCGCAGCACGTCCTGCTCGTTGGGGAGGTACCCGGGGGCCGTGATCCTGTCCAGCTGGTTCAGGTAGCTGCGGGGACAGCAGGGGACATGCTGCGGAGGGGCTGGGGACATCCTGGTCCCCGCGGGGGGAATGACACCAGCCCCGGGTGACAGCCGGGCTGGCGGGGGGGGCTGGGGCTGCGGTTTGGTGAAGGACGTGACTCAACCCCGCACCCTGCGGGGGGGTGGCGAGACCGCAGGCGTACAGGGGATGACACAGAGCTGGCCTCACCCTGCCCACGCAGCGGGGACGTGGGGACACGGGGGGGGCTGCGGCCAGCAGGCACCGGTGGCCCTTGGCTGGGTGAAGAACAGGACGGTGGCCTCGGGCTACTCCCGGGAGCAGGGAGGGGATTTTGGAGCTGGGAGTGATTGCAGCGAGCGGGGGTCCCCGTGCTCGTCCCCCCCCGCGGGCTGGGGGCCGCACTCACTACGCGGCCGAGTCGTTGAGCTGGTACTCGGCGGCTCTGTCGAAGCAAGCCTGCACCCCGCCGTCCTTCCACAGCTTCTTGATGCAGTCAACGAGCTCGGGGGGCATGGTGCCCTCCTCGATGGAATCGGCCAGGTTGAAGAGCTGCCGGCCGTCGTCCTGCGGGAGACAGCCCTTCGCCACCGTCCCCTGCGCCACTGTCCCCTGTGCCGCCCCCTCCCCTCGTCCCCCCGGGCTGGGACGCCCCCACTGACCGCTCGCCCCGACTCGGCGTAGTCGATGCCCAGCGTGGACATGGCGCGGATGATGGCCAGGATGGACTGCAGGATGTTGCCGTAGATGATGGCCTTGAACTCCATGCACTCCTCGGGCGTGTAGCCGTCCTGGTGGATGATCCTGGGGAGGGGGGGACATCAGCCTCAGCCCCAGGGCCCGACACTTTGGGGTGCCCCCTCTCTCCCCTGCTTTGGGAGCCCACCACCAGCATGGCACTGGGGAGACCCCGGGGTCCTATGGCCCCCATGCCCCTGCCAGGGGTTTCTAGGGTTCAGTCCTGGTCACCCCCCAAATCTGGGTACCCAGCCACGGGGCGCAGCCCTCGCCGTGGCCGTACTCACTTCATCTGCTTCACGATGGTGCTCTTGCCTGACTCTCCAGCCCCTGGAAAAGAGTTGAAGGAAAGCTCAGCGCTGGCTGGGACAGACTGCAGGCCTGATGACGCGGTGATGGGCACCGCTCTGTTCCCGTGTGGTGCCCATCACCGTGGCTTCAGGCCTGCGGAGGCTGCCACCGTCCCTGCGCTGCCTCGGCGATTGTCTTGGTGCTTTAAGCGGCTTAGGGCGGCACAGGAAGCTGCTTAGAATTAGGGTGCTAATCGCCTTGACCCCGGCCCCCCTCACCTGGCTAAGCCCCCACCGCCACTCCTGCCCCCGAGCCCCGTGGGGTTACCCCGATGGCCCGGTGGGGTGCGGGGTCCTCCGAGGGATGGTCCCCTCCTGTGCCCACCGGTGGGGCAGGGTCTGGGGATGCTGGGGTCCCGCTGCCCTCCCCCAGGATGTGCCGCAGGTGTCACCCAGGTGTCCTGGTCTCGGCCACTCCGTTCCCCATCCCCGCCGTGTCCCCTTGGTCCCTGCCACCCATCTATGTGCCACCAAGAGCAGATGCCACCCCTGGCTCTTCCCAGGCACAACGCTGGGGGACATCCAGCAGTGGGACAACCTCCGCCCGCTAAGAACAACTCGTCAGGCTGACGAGAGCCTGCCTGGCGCCGCGGGGAAGGGGCTCTCATGGGCACGAGAAAGGCACAGCAAGAGGTGACGATGGGGACAGGGGCTGCGTGTCCCCTCACTGGGACCTCAGGGGCACCTGGCTCCCCTGGCACCGTGGACACGGCCCTGTCCCTGCCTGTCCCCTTGCCCCGGTTGCTTTTGCTCCGTGCCCGTCCCCAGCGGCTACATCCCCGGCATCCATGGGGTCCCTGTCCCCCCTGGGGACAGTTCCCGTGTCCTCCCTGTGCCCGGCCACCCTGTGTGGGGACATCCCCTCCACCCTACCGAGCAGCAGCAACTTGACCGTCTTCGCCTCCTTATCCGCATCCTCCTGGAGCTTCTTCTCCAGCTCCTTGGACCTCTTGGCCATCTCCTTGTCCTCCGCGCTCGCCCCGCTCCCCATGGCCTCGTCTTCCTCTTCCAACGCCTCGAGCTCCTCTAGGTCCCCGGGCTCTTCCAGCTCTTCGCGGGGGCGGCGCGCGCACCCCGGGGGCGGGCGGAGGGCGAAGGGGGAGAAAGGGGAGCCCCGAAAGGCTGAGCCAGGCGCCCGCTGCCCCTCGCTGTGCCGGGGGTGCCGGAGCGCTCGCCTGGGTGCTCGCGGGCCGGCTGCCCCCCGCGCTCTCCCTTAATTCCCCATGGATAACCCAATTTCTGGGCTGACGGATTTGGGGACTTTTTATCTTGCCATGTGACCCAGGAAATCCAATTAGCCCAAGATGGCAAAGATTAGGGCTCGGAAAAGAAAGAGCATCTCGGGGAGGTGGCCGGGGAGGTGGGCACGGGGCATTACGTAAGGGGGCAGGCGGCGTGCCACCCCCAGCCCGGAGGTGGCGGGGACACCCCATGTCCCGTGGGACAGCCGGAGGGCTCCGTGGGTTTGGGGCAGGGCGCTGGGGTTTGCACTGGGGACGGGCTCAGCCCCACTTGTGTCACCCCCAGGGACCCCGGGTGCTGCTGGGGCGGTGACAAGGGGACGGCGGGGCTGTGGGTTTCCTCCTGCTGGGGAAACGGAGCTAATTACTGCAGGCGGGTAACGAGCACCCGTAATCCTGCACTGCTGAGTGCCGCTCGCTGGGCCCCTCGCCCTCCTGCTGCCTAAGCTCTTTAACGGGACGGGTGCTCAGCCTTCCTCCCCCCGCCTCCTCCTCCTCCCCAGCCCAGCAGGACCACGGGACCCCCAGGGTGGGTGCCCCCACCCGGTGCTGCTGGGGCTGGTTCTGGGTGCAGCGGTGGCACCGCCAGGGACACCCGCTGCCACCCACGGGTC
>VXAA01004658.1:1429-50686 GCA_013399115.1 Anseranas semipalmata | reverse complement strand
ATCAGGATTCCTTTCCAAACAGTTTTCTGTGGGGGTGGGGAGGGTGGGAAAGTCTGTCCGAATGCTTTATGTTCACTGAGAAATCATTACAGTGTGCCAAGATTTTACAGGGGTGAAAATATTCCAGGAAGTTGTTATTTATCAATTCCCAAGGAAATTAGCTCACAGAATACAAAAATAAGTCTTCAGCAAATGAGAGTAAACAAAGTAATAAATGCCAGGGGTCATGCCATTTTGCTTTTATTTTCTGTTTCTGTTACACCAACACAGAAAGCATCATCATCTCCCCTCCTCTGTCACATACAACCCCGGAACCATTCAGGTTGTTCTGCAAACTTCATTTCTGAGCTGTAAATATGGAGCCTACAGCTCCCACAACCGTTTCTTAAAGAGTTTGAAATCATCACTTCCTTTCATCATAGTGTTACTGAAGTTCCACATGAACTTGGTGTTCCCTCAGTTTCTGTCATTGAAAATTGCACTCACAGTTTCACTATTAGGCCAAAGCAGGGAGTTTCTTTTGGTGTTTTTTGGTGTTCCTCAAAGCTCCTTTGAGGACTATTTTGGCCTCAGAAAATAGGTATTTCTCTCTTTATTTTAAGGTTCTGATTCATGTCCATGATGCAAACAGTTGAGGCATTTAAAAGGACCAATACTTCACACTTCTTGTTACTGCCTATTGAGTCAAGGCAACATCTTCACAAAAGAGCCAACAGTACTGCAACAACATACTCTTGTTGCAGGTGCAACTCAGATGATCCATTTCATGGTCTGGTCTGCTTTCATCACCAAATTAAACTAATCCACCTGAATACAAAATACTGCACCTGCAGAATGGTTTCTGCTGGCTCTGCAGGTGTGTGCTGGGCAACTGAGGACTATAATGCTGGAAAACACCCCTGAAAAATTTGTTTGAAGTCATCCTTCATGTTGGTGGTACAGCTGGAAGATCCAGAGCAGAGGGTTGGTATTGTTTCACCTTGCCCCACAGCATCTCTCAACCCAGCCATCCTAACGTCAATATTTTACTCTGATATAACTGCCTCCCTGCCTGACACTGTATGTATTTTACAGCCTCCTTTCTCCATTGATTTAGTTAAGCTGGGACAGAAGTCCAGTGTAGTTGCCTTCCAAGAAATGAAATGCAGGAAAGTCATAGAAACTATGGGCTGTTTTTTAACAAGCTCTCATTTTAATCCCCACGTGGGAATTCAGCTGGCCAGATACGTCTATACAGCCTCTTGCGAAGCTGGAGGCTATGAGGTAGAGGCTGTCTTGCCTCTGTTTACATGGAACTTCAGCAGAGACAGGGGCTGCAGCATGGGGGGCCTGTTCACTCTCCAGGATGCTGCTGCCCCTGGCAGGAATCACACATCCAAATGGAAATGCAGTGGGAGGCAGGACTGGTACCAGTGCGTGAGGCACTGCTGGATTAGAGGCTGAAATATGCTCCTACAGTACAGGAGACTGCCCCAGACAACACCCTGCTTTCCTCCTTTTCCTGAGAGAATCAGAATCATCTGATGCCTGTTACTTGTGATTCACTTGTTGAAATGCCTTTGTTGATTCTCAGGAGAGGGAAACAGGATCACTAGAGCAAGGATTGTTCAATGGGAAAAAAAACTGCACCCAGGGGAAGTAGAGACAGAAGAGAGGATGAAACCCTGTCACTGCTCTATCCATCCTGCAGAGCTTTGTCCTGTCACATTTTAAAGAGTATAAAAGAGAAATGCCTGCTGTGAGAAAACAGATGTAAGTCAGTTACACTTCTCCATCTTGCTCGCCTGCCACATTTGGGTGGACAGATGCTTCAAAACAATAGTGATAACATCTCATTAATAAGGTTCATATCTCCTAAATACTCCTGAAGAGGCCAATTTATGAAGGCATAGAGACAGGGAGCTGAAGAACATGTTATTTGCTGTACCTTAATGAGTTATCTGGGCTATGTGTTTGGCTATATGGTAGCAAATTCCAAAAGATCGTTTTAAGACGTCCAATGTCTTAGAAGAGCAACAGTAGCCGTGGGCTGCTAGATGACACACAGAAATCTGAGCCCAGATTACTGCTACAGATGCAGTAATACTAAACAATGCTGTGACTACATTTTCAGAGTACTGAAAAATATCAAACTCTCTCCAAATCAAACTGGAGTCTTTTGTTTTAGACATTGGTTTGCCCTGCCTGATGTTTTCTCAATTTGCCCAAAAGATATTCACAGAAGTTATTTCAGTTCCTCCAGAATGTTTTTTATTTATTTTTTTACACACATTCAGTAAACCAGAGGAATTCATTTCTTGCACAGTTTGAGCCGTAAGCATCCTGTGTGGTGCCAAGTGAGAGCTATGGGTATTCGGCGTCTCATAGTACAAAGCCCTGCAAGTGTCACATTTTGAGTGGTTCCTTTTGGAAACTTGATAGTTTCTCCTTGTGGTCACTGCTGGGAACATGATAAAAGGCAAATGAATGCCTACAAATAAAAAATTACCAAGTCAGCGTGAGTCCTTTCAAGGCTTTGGGTTGGCCTCAGCGTTAGAGTTGAGTAGAGTTGCAGGGGCCAGGCAGAGCCATTTGTCAGAAGTGGGAGCCAGGGAGGAGGCTGTGAGATATGTGCAAAAACTCTGGGCAGAAGAGGGATGTCAGGGAAGGAGAAAACATAACCTCTCTGGGTGGCAGAGGAACTCAGAACACTATGTGTTAGCCACTAAATTCAGAACATGCTTCTATCCCAAATCAGTCTTGTGAGCTGTGGGTTTGCTCAGTTTTGTCTTGCGCTCTCCTTTTTCTTTTCTAAAGATGCAAGCTGACCAGCTAGAGAGGAGGAGTTTTCTCTGGCTGAATAAGAGGCCAAAAATTTTAATTAATTCTGTGTTAACTAATTTGGACATTGACATTGATAAAATTCTGACGTGAACAACACTGAAGATGATTGTTCTCCCATGTAATCAAATACTTCCAAATTACCCAGAGAGCAATGAGTATCTTAATAAGGAGCATATTCTTTGCCATAATCACCTCTTTCTTTGTCTCTCACCAGCTTTAACTAGAAAAGGCATTACTGCTGCGGAGCATGAAACCACAGGAACTTATGCATCACCATTGCTCAGCACTGTGCCGTGCCGCAGGTCAAAGCAAGCCGTGGTGGGTGCCACAGCGGGACAGGCAGATGCATGGGCAGCTCCTCCCAAGTCACCCTGAGAGCAAGATGCTAGCCTTGGGCCAACGACCTGTCTCTAAACATGGTGAGTGGGTGAGAGAGAGAAACTTCTAAGTCAGCCAGCAAAATGAAGAGACTGCGATCTCGGGACAGATGTGTGCCCTGCACCCTTTAAATGGGTGTCAATATTTCTGTCCTCCTGAAAGACAAAACAATTTTTTTTTTTCTGAGTCCAGCACAGGCATCTGGGGATTCGTAGGGCTGCGTGGGCTCAACGCTTTCATGGGTAGATGCACAAACACACTCACCTTTCACTTTCTACCTTAATGCTGCATAAAATTCACAGTGCAGGCTGCTGCTGAAAATCCACTGCATATCCTCCAGTGCACACAGCACATTCAGCCATCTTTAAACACTTCTACTCCTGTTACCTTAGTAACAGCCCAAGGGAAATCCCTAAGTAATTAATCAAGCTGCTTAGCTGTTTAAGGTTTCTTACAAGGAAAGCTGTTCTCTAGCTTCTTTGTCATTGCTGGCAAAAAAAAAATAAAAATCTATATTTAGAAAAGAAATGGGATGCGGGCTCATTTAGGGAACCTCCTTTGTTTTATGGGGGAAGGAGAGTGAGTGTCCATGTGTACCTTGTCAAGCCGTTTATTTGGCTCACGTGTACATGCTTAGTAACTGATACTGCAAGTAATAGCTGAATAGTGAACCTCAAAGGATTCAGTGATGCAGCTAGCAGGCTGGATTTCTTCAAACATTTCAATTTACTTTCTAAGAGGCCATCCTGGTTTCTTCCTCCAGTGCCACATTCAGAAATCACTTCCAGGTTCACTAATTCATAACCAAGCCAGACTGCAAGAAACCACTGTGATCATTTAGTCTGAGTTCCCATACCAAACAACCTACAGAAAATCACCATTTTTTTTTTTTAGAAGACACTATTCTTCCTTTGTAAACTAAAAAGCATAACTGAGACAACCAAATTGTAGGGACAACAAGGTCTGCCTTACAGAAAGACATATTCATTGGCTCTATCCTCTAAACACTTAATTCAGAGACAATTAAGTAGAACTCTATGGGATATTCCTTTGACGAATCCTCTTCTTCCTTTGAGGACAGCAGCTAACACAATGTCAACTCTCTTTCATGGTGTGGATCCCTAAGGATTTTTGCATAGAGCTGTGGTTCTGTGCAGAGTGACTACAGACCAATTCACTTTCCTGAGTTACCTGCCAAGGTCCCATGGAGAAGCAATCCGTGACAGTCATAACAAAGTTAAAAATCCCATAGGAACTTGCACCTTGCATCATTTTTCCTTAGCAAGGCTATGTAGACTCTGCCAGACTAGAGAGACCCCACCAGAGGAGAGCCAGAATACAGAGCCTGGGGCACAGACCAGGGAAGAGGATGGTGGTGAGCCATTGCTCACCCCAAGCAAGCTCAATGCCTCGAGCTTCACTTCTCAATATCTTCCCTCAGTGCTCTACATACATTGGTACCAGCTACAGGGTCTCTCCCATGTGTCCTGACAGCCTTTGAAAGCCTTGTGGTGTCTGTACAGGAAGGGAAAATATCTGAAGTCTCAAAAATGTTCAAAGGAGGAGATAACGACAGCAGCTGTCAGGTGTATCTTTCCAAAACCTGTGCCATGCCAGAAGGATACTGATTAACCTTATTTTGCTTGTTTTGTGTGCTGAGCTTCAACACTACCAGTCCCCACACCGACCTCCACTTTCTGTTCTTTAAGGCTTGAGGATTTGTATCTGCTTCATTGTCAAACATGATTTTATTTTCGGATTAGTCAACTCTGGAGTACTAAAACACTTCATGCCTGTTAGAGATCATTTCTAACATCAACGAAACTTAAGAAAACAGTTTACTCTAACAAAACAAGGGATATCTGAAAAAATGTGGAGGGAAAGCTACAAAGCAGGAAAAATATATACCAGTAAAATTGAGTTATAAATTCAATTTTATAGTAGGTTTCTCCTAAGTGTTCAGGGTCTCATCTGACCTGGTGGGTGGGCCAGCCAGTCCCTCTCCCCCTGTCTGTGTAGCATTTTGAGCTCCCCACAGCCCACTCTCAAAACTGTCTCCCAGCTTTCCTCTAAGAAGACAACTCCTTATACTAAGTACAGCTGTGGTGACTCTCAGTTTTCTCCTCCCGTTTTCTCAGAGATTCATTTCTGAAATACTAGTGGTGAAAGCAAAACAGGGGATATTTTTCTTTCCCCTAGGACTTTCTCTGCATTTACATTGGTATGCTGTGCCTGAACTAGCATATTTCTTTTACTCAAACCAGTCCTCCTGCTGATTATTTCTTTTGCATCATGGCTACAACTCTCTATAAACATTTTGAGAAATGTTCACTTTATAAGCATTTTACTAATCTCTCAGAATAAGATTCACCCCACTTAAATGTGTCTGCTTATAAGTTAGGCAGCTAGTCTCAGTCATCCTAGCTCCCTCAAATGGAGACCTGGATGAACAGGGATGATGCACTCTATCACCCTTTGTCATTGCCTGTTTGTCTTCTCTGACTAGAGAAGGAAGTCTTTGACTGAGGCATATTCAGGACACATATTTTAGGTCACTCAAGCTGGGTGAGATGAACCTCACCAGTGAACCTTAGGGTCTGACACTGCAAAATGCACTTGAATATTTCAGATAATGGACTTGCCTTTATCCCATACCTATCATTCAAAGATTTAGTCCACTCTGTTCCAGTATATAAAAATGTACTATTAGTATCAATAATAGTAGCAGCAGGTTTGATGTTTATGTTTCATGGTCTAGCGTAAGGACAGTTTTCTCACTTTGGGCGTCAGTCATTCTTAGAGTAGACTCTTCCTCTACAAGTCTAATACAAAGATCAAACATCCATTAGTTTCCAGAAGACTTGAGGTCATTTTGCTGTCATTATCTGAAACTGGAGAAATATATATTCTTAACTGGGTTGGGTATTCCCACTGACCTCGCATATATATGGGGATGTATATACACATTCACAGGGCTAATGGTATGACAATGCTGAAAACCGTCTATGATTAGCAGTGCGTGCTGCTGTCTGCTAAGGGCTGTTCACCTCTGTCCAGCCTGTGCTGCAAGTTGTCTTGAAAACGAGTCTCCCTTGCCTTTTCCTTTCCCCGTTTCTTTTCTTTTGATCTAAGCCTCACAGAAAGTGAAAGTGCTCACTTTTGCACTCGCAAGCGAGTACTAATGAGGTCATTAAACTTTGATGACCATCCATTTATGCGGCACACCTTCGGACAAAGCTATGCTTTCGGTCCTGGGGGAAGGCAGCCTTCCAGCCCTGAACTCCAGGCAGACTGTAGCTAGGCAACGCATCGGTGGGCAAAAGGCTCGCTTTATGTGGCTGATTAGGAATTCACCTGACGAGAGATTACAAATTAAGCATTTTGGAATGAAGACAGACAGAGGAAAAAAAAAGAAATTGAAAAAAAAAAATAAAAGCACACAGTGGCAGACATCTCTTGTGGGAGTCAGCAAAACACAAAGGAGAAGTCAGAGGTAAAAGGAGGGAGAAACAAGGCACTGCATAAGACTTTGCTCTCTATGTGAGAAATGCTCTGGAGACCTGACAAAACTGAAACAAGGAATCTCTGCAGGTTTTGTCAAGATACACACATTTCTTGTGTTAACTACATAAAGAGCGATCAAAGCCTTGGCAATTTCTCAGACTTGGTGCAGCTATCTGCTTCGGTTAACACATTGACCGAGAAGGGTGACTTGTGCGCCAACACAAGAAACCATGAGCTTTTGGAAGAGAGACCGTGACGTGCCTGGGAGATGGGAGGCAGCGCTGGTGGGCAGGAGGCAGCTGCACCCTAACATCCTGTTTCTGCAAGGGGTCACAGGCGGGCAGGCAGACGGCGGCCAGCAGGCAGGCAAGGCAAGAAGCAGCACTGCAGCCTGCGGGGATGCTAACGAACCGGCTATGCATTGTCCCAGCATGGGAACCTGCCAGGGTCTCACCAGCTCCATGAACCCCATCCTGCTCCGTGCTGAACCCCACGCACACTGTTGCTGTGCAGGCTGCATGGTTAGGGAGCTAAGAAGTCGCCTAATTAGGCATACCGGGTTTTCATTTAAAGCTCATTGGAAACAAACGATCTTTGTTCTTTTTCCTGTAGGGATCACAAGATTAGTTCTCATACACAAACTATGCCTTTGACAAACAAAACAAAAATCAATATATAACATAGCAGGTGTTGCACCAGTGGAATATGAAAACACAGTGAATCCCAGCAGAGGCTGCTTTTGCAGAAGTGGCTAGTCATCGATCTCTGCCATCCTGCTCTCAGAAATGTCATGTAGGCTGTGCGGCTTACAACCGAGGATCATTAAACCTCTTGATTAAAATGAGTATGTTTATTTTTTTCAAGACTGAGTGTAGGGGAAGATCTGAGAGTCTCAAAATGGCTGCAGCTTTCCTCCAGCCTCCTTCTTGCAGACCTCGTCTGCGTGCAGCTCGCCCAGCGGTCATTGATTTTCCCTTTCTCTTCCAAGTGTAAATCAATATGTCTGCAACTGGAGGTAAAATCACAGCCTCTCTAATGAGGAACGCAAGAGAGGCTGAGTTCATAAATCCTAATTCAAATACCCCTTGAAAATAGCCTTAATTTTACGCATACACTGAAATACCTTGCTGAATCAGGACTTACAAAGAATTCTGTGGAGATACATAATATACGACAGACAAAATAAGCTAAAGAGAAAATACTGAAGGGAAGATTTCCCTTTCGCCTGAAACACTGTGAAGGATGAGAGCTGCCGCCCCCCCCAGCAGAGCTATCAGTGTTCTCAGTGAACAGTATGCCCTTTCAAAAGCCACATGTTTTGGGGGAACAGACCCAGAAGGCACGTTCTGGGGAAGGGTCACTGCCAACGCTGCTCGGGCAGCACCGCTGAATGTGTGTGTGCCCAGTGTGAAACATTGCACACACACCGCAGCTGTACTTCAGGGGTGCACCGGGACAAGCTGTGGATTAAAGGTTTTTTTCCCTTACTAAAGATAGTCATGTAAATAAAGAGTCTTTGGCAAGTCAGACTCTTTGCTGTCCCTTGCAAATAACAGCCAGGAGCTTGTGAAGCCAACACATAGTTTATCCTCTCTGATACAGCCTTTCCATTGCCATTAACTGAATGGATTTGGGAGCTGGTTTAGGCTGTGGAGGAAAAGTGTAGCATCACACCCCAAAGAGCTGCTAGCTAGCTTGATTAGTCTATCCGCAACCAGTAATTAACTATAGCAAAATAACAGGCCTATTCAAATAATTTCCTTCCCTATGTCCCCATTTAAGGCATATAATTAAATAACACTTCAAGCTTCTTTTTCATATTACAGCATCCTGACCTACAGGCATGGAAAAGCAGTCTGGCTGGAGTTCCTAGTGCGTCTCCATCTGCACACTGGCTGAGACATCATCCCAGGAGCACTGTCTATCAGTGTGGTGCACGCAACTCCGCATGCTTGCTGTGTGTGCACCAGGACGTTATGAACTACACTTATGGAAAGTGGTGCGGTAATAGGGCACATTAAGGGAGAAAATTCTCTATTTGCATTCAGGCTCAGCTGTTGAAAAACATATTCAGAAAACCACAGAGGTCTGATTTGCAGACAGCCAAGAGTGGAATGTTCAGAAATCATTTTAGGAGCCTTAGAGTATGACAGAGAGCAGGGCCAGGCAAGCGGATTGCAGTGCTAAGCACATGCAACTACATCCAGGAATTGTATGTGTGATCCCCCAGCTAATGAAGAACTGCTACAGAGCAGGGCAGAAAGGCCACTCCAGAGGAAAGGGAAGAGCCGCTATTGTGAGATGCAGACCAAAAAAAAAAAAAAAAAAATCAAAGGATGGCCACAGAGGTGCCTTAATAACAGCTGAAGAAAACAGAAAACAGTAATGAGCAAAAGAAAAGAAAGATATGAAAGAGCAGAACATCCAGGTGAGACTCAAGTTTCTGAAATCAGTTGCCAAGTTTCTGAAATCAGTTGCCAATTTTGTATTTAATATTTTCCATATTCTTCAAAGAAAATGTCACACAGAGTACTCATAAAATCTGCAACCATATCTACACTTGTTTACCTGCACGTTGACTTTTTGAATGACTCTCTTAATTTTATCATTCAGATGTTTTCATCTCACAGACCATCACTCAGGACCCAGCTCTGAAGCTATGTATGCCTTGAAGGTTACTGATGCCTACTCCCTGCCCCATGCTCCACCCATACCCTTGACTGCTCTACCATGCATCCAACCCAGCAGCCGCCTGTTGTGTCCTCTCATAAAGAGATGCAAAAAACTGCTCCCTGTTTCACCAGTACTATTTTTCTCTGAGATGACTTCAGCAGCAAGGCTTAGCACCAGCTCCTAGTATTGCTGCTGCTCAAATGAGGAACAACCTGGCCTCCAGGTGTTAAGGGCCACCTGTGACCATGGCACGTGCCACCTAACCATCTCCTGACTCTTCCTAGCCAGGACCTTGCCTGTCTTCTGCTGCAAAAGCCGAGATTTAGCAAAGATGCCACAGGATTTCTGTGCTGTATTCACTAAAAATGCTGATTAAAGAGAAAAAACGGAGGAGTGAGAAAGAAACTCCCGTGGAAAATCTTTCTCCATAGCCTGTATGTTGTTTGTCCTGATATTAACTGCGACGTATTTAATACTGCCCACATTCTCAGTTTGCAGAGTGCCACTGATTTTCTCCTTGATGAGATACAATTACATCTAAATTGCTTGGTGTGAAGATGCAAGTTTGTGCAGCTGGGCTTGTGAGCACCTGCAGACATGAGAGGCTGTTCAATACCATGGGATAAGATGGATGCATCTTCTAAGTGATCAAAAGTAAAATACTTCATCATGGTCCTACTTCGGTTGTTAGCTCTATATTGAGGAGGTAATAATCCCGCCGAGATGCATGAGATTGTTTACTTCCCAAAGCTGTGGCTTCATGCCTCCTGCAGATTCAGTAGGACATTGCTGTATTTGTTTTGCTCGATTCCCATGTAGTCTGCAGGGAGCAAGCTCAAGCACAGCTCCACATCAAGGGGACAGTCACTCAGAAATGCAGCAGACAAAGGGCTTTCCTCAAACAGGGGTCTCAGCATCACTTCTTGTGCACCTGGTTGTCCCAGCTGCTTTGTAAGGTCCACTGTTTCTGCAACAGAAATCATGTTCAGGACACAGCCTAGAGCTCTCAAACACAAGGTTTAGCTTTGGCCTGTGACTGCCATAGGAATAAAAGTAATTAACGAAGTTTCTTCCTGGGAATCAAGAAATTAATAGATTTCTCCTATTGTCTATCCTGTCTGTCACAATATGTATATGGTCCTTAATGGTTTATTTGTTTCTCTGCAATTTCTGACTCACCTGAACTCATCAAGCTCTGTCCCAAAATGTGCTTTCCCCTCCATATTCCCAACTGTTGCAAGTTCCAGAGGAAAATGTCACCCATACTGAGAGTTTTGGGTGTGGAGAGGCCCACAGGAGCCCCTGCTGCTGGCATTTGCATGGGGACCTTGCCTGACCCCAGAACAGCAGGAGACCACGAAGTCCTTCTCCACCTCCAAGTGTAAAACCTCTCTTTGGACTGCAGCAGGCATAGACTCACACGGCGTTGAGATACAGCAAGAGTTCTCTGAGGGGATGCTCTTCACAGCAGTTTCAGATTACCATCACCACAGTTGGTTGAAGCTCTAGGAAAAGCCTTTCCAACCATCTTCTGAGGCTCAAGGAGTTTCTTGCCCTGGTCAGGTTCCTGGCCAAGTTTTCTGGCTCTGAGCCCTCACAAGGGCATTCCCCAGGACCCTCTCAGCTGCTGAGGGATGACATCTCTCTGAACAGCAACAATATGCATGTTAACTGCATCTCAAATCCTTGAAACAACCTGCTCTGTGCAACTCCTGCGACAGCACAGCTGTCTTGCAACCAGCACTGCCCCCCAGTTACAGCCACAGCTACATCCTAGATATGGCTGTCACTTCTGTGGTCCTCCGAATAGAATTGTTATGACTCCTTGCTGTTACTGTTGTTGGTAATTCATTTCCTCCCCCCGAAGGTGAGTGCCAGACATAAATTTACTGCACCCACTAATTCACTTCCATTGCAGGGACAAGCCTCCTTTTCGTTCCTCTGTGCCCACACTTCCCCATTATGGCCCATCAGCGTGACTGATCCTCTTCTGGCAGAGCCCTGGTATGTGCTCCTCCTGCTATAGCATGTCTTACTTTTTTCTACAAAGAAAGTACTCCTGACACATTCAGGAAGATAACTTTCTCATGTCTGCCACCTCCCCAGCTTTTACCCTCCCCACAAAGCAAATACACTTCGCACTCCCCCAGAAGGGCACAATAGCTGTGAAGAAGCGCCTTTCTCTTTAGATTTGGCAGCCAGCTACTATAAGCGCTCGCATGTTTTTCCCTCAGTGAGAAAACAACTACAAAGCAGCTAAAGCTGCCTTGCTAGCTGGCTGCAGCTCGTAGCTTACCTGCATCTAAATTTTTAATTGGACNGTTTTTTTTGTGTTTTTTTTTTTTTTAGTCTCTTTATTGTGCCTGTTTACCTGCTTTTGGTGACAGGCTGGGGCAGCGTAGAGTCACAGCGATGGAGAGGGCAGCACCTGGCATCACAGCCGTGCTGTGATGCACAAAAACACAGGTGGTGTCTGAACAGGGTGGAGGCTGCAGGAGATACAGCTGCCTTCTCCCCCTGTGTACATGCCCTTGCAAACAGAGGCGCAGGCATACAACAGGGCAGGTTGTTCTTTGAGACTTCCCTGAGGAAGCCCTAAGGTAAACATGAAGGTTGCCTCAGAACGAAGGTTCTGGCCTCATCTTTGCTTCAGTCCTGCCAAATAACTTTGGTTATGTCCATCCTCTTTCTGTCCTCACGCCTGTCCCATTGGTTTAGCACACAAGCTCTGTGTAGAGCTGTGCTGCATCCTGGGTCACCGCTGTGGTGCAAGTCATGAATACTTGCAGAAGTAAGCAATCTCCAGGGGTTTAAGTGTCTTTGCTGGTGTCCCAGTTTGCATCTGAGGCCCGCTCTGCTCTGCTCCTGTCCTTGTCTGTGCCCATTCACCACTACCTTCTCCAGGCATGTGGGCAGCACAGCTGTTCCTCTCTGAAGGGCCACGGCTGATGGCGTTAACTTTTAATGACAGACAACTGCACTTAAAACAGGAAAGAGGGAATGGTGGGGTTGTTTTCCCCTGCTATTTCAGGGGCTGCTGTTGGGTTCAGCCTAAAATTTTACAGCTTGGTACATCAGCTGTGTCCTGGTCTGAGAGCGAGGGAGCCATCCCACACTGTGCCCATGGACCACCTTTGTGGACCAGCTGATTTCCCCTCTTCCAAAGGAACCCAGAGGCCTGCCATAACACTTTTAAATAACTTTCTGTGCTCAGAAATTCTCAGTTGGCTTTGAAGGAAACAGGCCAGTTTATGCAAGTAATGAATTTGGTCCTAAGAACATAAACAGTTATCTCAGAAATGTTGGTCTTCAGTCATTTCTTTGGACAAGTCTTCACAGTGAACCAGACAACACCAGAAAAGATCTCAGCCTTTTGAATGTCAGTGTGGGTGATGAATTAATTATCAGGAATTGTACAAGCTTTTGTTAAGCATAAAAGATTATTTACAGCAAGCTATTTTAAGTTTGAGCCGCAATGGGAACAGTCTGACTCACCTACACTGCCTCTTATTAAATCAATCCAAGTAACTAACATGGTCATCACCTTTGTAGATGTTTTATGTGGAGGAGGAATACTTTTTAAAACTTGGCAACAGCAGTTATTAGCTGAGAATATGATCCTTCCAGCAGTGTTTGTGTACTGAATTTATTAAGGTTATTTTAAACTTGGATGACATCTTCAACATCCTCTACTGTATATTATGGCTGTCCCTATCAAGGAACGCAGCTGGATATCTCATCCTCGTCTTCAAGTCATGGTAACTGTACAACAAAATCAACAAACTGAAATGGAGTTAAGATAAAGCAGTATTCACATGGTGGTATACACAATTTAGGGTATCAGCATCTTTATTTTGTATCATTTTCAAAGATTTTAGCAAAATGAAAGCCATTGCTTCAGAAGAGCAAGAGAGATGATTTCACAACATTGCTTGATGGTTTTGAGTTTCACATGCCAGAAAAACGACAGGGGGCATTTGTTCAAGGTGTAACTTTGGTCCCTGCCTCCTATAGATGTTGAGTATTGAAACAGCCCCTTGCAGCTGCACACCAGCAGAGACATGCAGCCAAACTCACAATAGTACAGGTTTCCATATTTCCTGCAGTGTGATGCTCACATCTGGTCAGTCTGGCAAACAAATCCATGTGGTTCATCACAGCAATGAGTTGCAACAAAAAGAGACTGGGCTTTATTGCAGATTGTAATTTTACTGAGTTAGAGGAGAGATGTAGAAGAGCCCTTCATGGTCCTGTGTTACAAAGGGAATCTCTAAACAGGAGAAGAAGGAGTTTTATAGCACGCTGAGCAACTATAAAGCCACTTTTTAAAAATTACTTAGAAGCGTAAGTATTGGCAGCCAGAAATACATTTAACCCCTCCATTCTCTCTCCCAATTCTTTCTGTTGTTAAGCCCATACAAATGAAACACATGTACATAATCCTGCAAACATCTCATTTAATTCAAAACAGTACCTGTTTCCTTTTAAGGCAAAGTGAAATATGTGCTAAAGATGCAGTACTAATTTCATCTGTTGGAAAATGGATTTTTCCCCAGGCATAGTAATAGTCACACAAGCATTTGAGTTGATAAATTTCTTTTTTTCTACTTCATGCTTGCTCAAGTCTAACCTTCCTTCTCAGTGTAAAAAGCACTACACACAAAGCAAACAGATGACAATTCTGTCTCTCTACCAATTTTCCTGTCAAACATTTAAAAATACATTTTCCTTTAATGTCCTCTCGGTCACCCAGCAGCACAGTTCACCAGAACAGTGCTGGGTGATCATTTCCTGAGAGTCATTTCTGTCTATATGAGGGTGCTCAAACCAAGTCTGACATGCAGACAGGTAAGCCATGACACATAGAAATTTTTTATTGCCATGTCCTGCTGACTAACATTGCAGGAAGTATGCTGGGCATCGGGAGCATTGCATAGTCATGAGAAAGGATGATATTCCCAGTCCTAAGTGGAATTCAGCTGCAGGGCCTCTGCATTATAGAAAAGGGAAATGTAGCCACTGCAGTGTTTCTCATTAAAGCCACATCCCTAAGAGCAGCTACTTAACATAATTTATTTTGGAGAGAAAGAAGGTCAATAACTCAGAAGCATCTATTCGCTGTCTTTCATGTCTTCCATTCAGTTTGGGAACATACTTATTAACCTGAAGCTATTAAAAAAAAAAAAAAAAAATTACTCAACTTCTTTTTCAGGAATCCAGAAAGGGATCTTTCAAGGGAAATGACATCTGTTTTGAACTAAGGAAAGGCATGTGCTATGCATGAATGCAGCTTGTCGGCATCACGTGGCTGAAGTGCTCTGGTTCAGCTGTGTGATATTTAACAGTCCTTGAACACAACACACGCGCTCTTGGTGCATGCACACACAGAGGAGACAATCGGAGAGGGGAACATGTCAGTGTTCTTTCTTTATATTTCACAAACTATTCTGACAAAAGAAAAAGAAATGGGCTTGACAAGAGGAAAAAAAAAAAGAAAGAAAGAAAGAAAGAAAGAAAGAGAGAAAAAAAAAACAGAATAAGATAGGAAGTAATTACCAATACAGCAGAGTTAACAGCACAGGTTATCTTTTCTACTCTGGCAGTGCTGTCTCCCATTATTCACAGACAAGAATCAGAACAGGCAGAACTGATTCCAAGGCATAAAACATCATCAAGGAGGATTACTATATGCTGTGCCTGATGGTGCGAATTACATCTGAAACTCCGTGCTGTCTCAGTGTTCCCAGTGCAAGCCAGACCTTTCCTCTTCCTACTTTAGAGATACCACCAGGCCATTTACAAAAACATGAGCACTGCATGTTCTCATCTGCTACAGCCCCTCTTCTGTTACCAGTAATAAAGTTTATATATCCAGGCCATCTGCTCTTTTAGCAATTGATATCTGTAGGGATAAATGCAGCAAAAAAGATGTTGGTGAGAGAGATTTCACATCGTGCCCAGGTGTGCAATTTCTTCTTTGAATGCTGGAAATTGCAAACAGGCAGCTACTGCTGGAAAAGCCACAAGCATAAAAGGAAGAGAGAGGGCAGAGTGGATGTAGGTAAATTCCTTGTTACTTTGCACTGACAATAAGAAATCAAAGCAGATATCATGAGAAACTGGAGTTACAAGGTAGAGTACTCATCAGCACTGTGCCTGGGATGGACAGTCTCTCAACTTAGAAGTGAACCTTGATGCAGTGGCTGAAGATGCTCTTGGTCCTCAAAAGCAACCCATAACCCTCTACCCATTTGCACTTCCCATGGCAGGGCTGGCAGAGGCCCGCATGTGCTGGCATCTGCAGGCAAAAGCCAGTGTCTTTGAAGCAGCTTCATCAGTGATTTGTGCTCAGGCCCAGGATGCCATGTAAAGAGATGTCCTTTCGCTGACTCTGGGACAGCAATGACCCCTGGCAGAGGGGCAGAGCAGGCAGCTGGCGAGGACTCTACTATACAGTCATGCAAGATTGACCAGAGATTATGGTCCAACACCCAAAAATATTCTCGCCAGCTCAAGCCCTGCTCTACCTTACCCTGTTTGAAGGAAAGGGCTTCCTACCCAAGCTGTGTGAAGCCCACAGCAGGAGCTAAGACTGCAATGGGTGCTGTTCCTCTGTGGGAGCATGTACATGGCCCATGTCCTTGGCCCCTGCCCTTGCTCATCTCACACATTTGAGTTCAAACCCAGTGTGGGCCACTCCTGAATAAACATGTAATATTTGTTCCAGTATAAATGTACCCTGAAAAGCTGCACTGCAATACTGTCATGTTACACTGAGGTCTCAAAAACTTTGGGTCCAGTCCATAGCCTGTGAAATAATACGACTAATAACAAAGAGAGTCCTATAGGCTTTCATGGGGTCTAAAATGAATCGTATGTTGTTACACTTGTGATCAACCTATTGAAAAAGGAAGGATAACTGCCCTCCAAGAACAGTTTCACCCTGGTCACCTGATTTTCTGAACCTTTTCAACCAGATTAGATTACACAACCTTCAAAAGACGTGAGGCAAAAGGCTTTCTCCACACAGTGCTGGCTCTCCTGTGGCCATGGCCAAAACCTGCAGGGGCCAAGGCATCCTGTGCAGATCCCAACTCTGGTGGGTGCTGGGTCAATGCTGAACTGATAACTCAGAGCCTCTGTGTTTTGAGCTAAAATGGTGTTGATTTGCCCAGTTGCTAAAATAAACATTTCCTCTCACCTCCCCAGTATCCACTAAAATGGAAATTGGACTGAAGCCTGTTATTATGTATAGTCTACAAAAGGAAAAGCAGGCTTCTGAAATTATTACACATACGTATTTTGAAGTTTTATGCATTATTTCACAGCACAATTAAATCTATGCTGCTGCTTCAAATTTGTGAGAGTAGTTTGAACAGTTTAAATACACTTGCAATCTGTAGTGGCAGAGAAAAAGAGAAGACTATATATATTTGTTTCTTTTGCTTTCAACTCTTCACTGGTGCCCTGTGATTGACTTCAGCAACCAACATGTGACTTTGTGCCAATAGGTCTTCTCCATACTTGGACTGTATATGGGATGTACTTGATGCAAAAAGATACGTGTGTGTATACATATATAACTGCAGATACATACATTTATAAATACACATCTGTTTGTATGCACCCTGTTCCCCACTAATTCTAAGAAATCCCTTCTAAACCTATGGAGAGGAAGAAAAAATTTGTTGTTGGTGGTGGTTTTTTTTTTGTTTTTGTTTTTGTTTTTGTTTTTGTTTTTTGTGGGGCTACAGTAATCAGAGCTATTGAAATTGCAGACAAAATGGAGGAAGCAGCCCTTTCACAGGTCAGACTCATCTCCGAGTAGCAGCCTTTGAGAAACAATAGGCTTCTCAGCTATGTACAAGGCTATTTTGTGTCTGGCCGGTGCTCAGTGCTCTCTGCACAACAAGCGACAAGCAGATGCTTCTTTCCACAGGTTTATACTTTGTTTAGTACCCTGATTGGTGTCTTCAGACATAACTTCAGGAGTAACTCTCCCTGTGGCTGATCTACATTTTGTTATTTTTTCTGAAAGCCCAGCTCTGCTAGCACATGGTTCTAAATGAAGTCCCACTCTCACTTCTGTTAAAGCAGAAGCCCTCTTTGGTTTGAAGGTGGCTCTAGCTGCAGCATGAATGATGGGGAGGGGATGGAAGGCAGCCAGATGATGCTAGTGCAGGGATGCAGCCAAGTAGGTGTTCCCCATTGGGTGGTTCTTCTGGAGCAGACTGGGTCACCCTGCCTACAAGTGCCAGCCTGGGGTGACTCTCTGGAGAAGTACAAGGTCCAACAGAAACGAGGGGTCGTGCAGGCCGGGGAAGCCAGACCACAGCCACTGCAGCATCGTGAAGGTGCTGAGTTCTGCACAAACACAAACAAACACACACTCCCCCACTGCAATTTATTTTAGAGAAGCAAAGCCTAAGAAAGCTTATAGCTTTGAAAGCATTGCAGTAATAATCTATGAATAGAGATAAGCCATTTTATTGTTGATTTCCAAATCAACAATTTCCCAATCTGCTAGCATTCAGCAAAGAGAAATGCTTATAATATTTATAAGGGGCAGTTGTTATTTTATTGTATAAGAGGGAAAGTTCATTAGATGTCATTAACTGCTTCCCCTGTTAATGCATTTTGAGGCAGTATATTGTGTGTAGGCAATATGCCTGAATCCTTGGGAGATCAGCAAAGACTAAAGACTTGGCAACACTCTAAAAAACCGCTCAGTTTTAGGTAGCCAGAGCTGTCACACAAGCCAAGAAAACTCATGAAAATTAAATATTTAGGATGAAACATTTGAGCTTGATTTGAACACAAATGTACAGTGTCTGTCCTGGTCTGGTGCCTGGGATTTAAAAAGGCTGATAGCAAATTCAAGAAGTTTCAGGAAAGAGCTACAAAGGGGATTCCCAGAAGCCTGAGAGATTAAATGAAAGTCAGACTATTTAGTTTATCAAAGAAAAGCTTTGCAGATGACTTGAGCTGGTGCCGACTTCCAGGGAATGGGAGAGGACTTAAGGACTCCATCCGGAGCCCACTTTGCTGAGCCCTGCCTGCCCCACGGGAGCTCACACATGCCCAGAAGGGTGCTGGGCTGTCCCGTGCTCCCCTCGCCACAGACAGCTGCTTCATGGCCCTGGGGACCAGGAGAGAAGCTGTGGGCAGGGGAGCAGTGGGGAACGTGGACACAGATCTCCTGCCTGCTCACACAGGGTTGCGTTGCCCTCTGATATGAGTTGGGGGCACATCCCCTGGGACAACACTCACGAGAAGCTCCACAGCCCCCACATCTGTCTCAGGGCAAGGACAGGCACTTACTTGCAGGGAAGATTTCTGACCTTAGCAGCCACTAATATAGCAAGAGCCAGCAGCTGGAGGCTGAAGCTAGAAAATATCGGACCATGGATAAAGCAAGTTTTCCAGCATGAGCAGCAGTAAGCCACTGGGACAGCATATTTACTTACAGTTGTGTTAGATTTTCTGTTCTTTTGTTTCCATAAACCATGTTTGGATTCCTTTCATCAAAGGTACAAGCACAGTCAGAAATTATGCTTTGAACAAAAAAGTGATTGAATGAAAATCTACAGCCTGTGTCACGCAGAAAGCCATCACAGAGGGCTGTTCTGGTCAGCCGGCAAGTCTAAAGCATTCCTTCATACCAGCATAGGCGGGTGCAGCCAGGACAACACACAGCATATGACCAAAAAGACATAATTTATTCTCTGTGATACAGGATGAATAGACTTTCACACCATTCAGATCCATTTTTTTTAACCATCCACCATATGCCAGGAACTGGAGAGGAGTGTGCAGAGAGAGTCTGCATCTGCTTCCTCCTTCATGCTGTGCATGCTTTTTATAAAAGTCCTGCTCCATAAAGCAGCAGAACGCATGGCCCATCGCACTTCCCAGGATCTCTGTGAATGCTGCTGCAGAGGATGCACAGTGTTGATGGTCAGTGCAAACACGAGAAAGAGCTGCAAGACCATGGCATAGGTGAGGCATAAGCACCTCCTGGAGCAGCTGCAAAAATTAACAAAGTTAAACATCTTCTTCAAAAACAAGGAGAAAGAAAAGGTTCATCTTGCTAATTCTCCTGTGGAGGAATAAATAAATGTGAGCCTTCACGGTGAGTTCGTTCTTGATCTAGATGGACGACCCACATTTCCCTCATTGCTCATGAGCAGGTTCTAAGAGAAGAAAAAAGCAAGTTATGGCAGGGATCAGCTGTTATTACAGCACCGTTTATCATGCAGGCTATATTAGAATTGTGGCTCATAAACAACACACACAACTATCTCCTTTTTCTTGGCTGGAGCATTCATCCAGCTTTACACAGATCTCTACTCAAGGTCAACTGGAAGCCATTGAACGATTTAACTGCTTTGTTTATGCAGCTTTTATCTCATGTTATTGGGCCTTACATCCAGCAGTTTTTATAGGGTGCTTGCAATAGATGTTTTTGTATGTGTCATAGTTGTTTTGAGTAATGATGGTATATAACCACACATACACATTAGCTTGTTCACAAAACCACTTCAAATTTTACAGTCAAAGTACCTGCCCAGTTGCTTTTTCTTTAATAAAGGGATCGTGGTGTTAGTAGAGCATCAGCAAAAGGAGCGGTGTGTCATTCGTGAAGTTCACACTTAGTTCAGGTGACTAACTATAGAAAACAAATACTCCAAAATCTATTTGTCACAGATTTATGCCTTGCCTTCCATTGCCCTATAGCCCATTTCCCCTGGCACTTCCACAACATTAGTGAATGGGAAACTAGCCACCCAATAAACCCTCTGCAATTATTCTTCCACCAGATCTAGAATTACTACTTAAGTGCATTTCTACCACTACACAATAGATAGGATTATGTCATCAAGTTGGCTTTCTGTGCCGAGCATTGCATGTATGACGGGGTTTATTTCCTAAACAAAAGACTGTTTGTCAGTGTTACTTTTGCTGTCATGCATGCAGTGCATCTGTATAGATGCAGAAGTATTTCTGCACCACTTAGCTGCTCTGCTTCTGAGAGGTGGCTGGTGCTCCAAAGCGGCGAGGAGACGGTCATCTCTCAGCTCCTGAACTACATTTAAGTGGTGCAGGGATTTGCACTGGAGAGCCCAACCCGCTTATCGCTTGCTGGTCCAGAAACTATCCGATAGGAGTATATCATGTCACAATTTGTTCAGCTAGGCTTCTGGGCACCAAGACAGCCAGATGGTTAATTCCACTTTTTTTTTAAAAAAAGGAGGAGCATGGGGGAGGGACGTCCCTTGGCACTGGGCTTCTCGCGCAGCAGGCTGAGCCGCTGCGCAGCAGTTGGGATTGTTGACCCAGTGAATGTGCCCAAAGATCCTTTTCAGCCACACAAAAACATTCAGTTTTTCCATTAGCATATCAGAGGTGGAGCGGTGGTGGGAAATGGTGCAGGCAACAAAGCCTGCAGCTCGGCGGCTTTGTCTGCACGGAGCTTAGAGAGGCAGAAAAAAATGATAATTGGCCATTTGCCGTGCAGTGACAGACAGATGTTGACATTTTTTTCCCTTGGCTGATCCAACCCCACCCTCTACCCTGTGTCCATAGGAATGCTGCCGTCTGGGCCTTTCAGGCAGGCGGCTTTCGCCCGCTCTCCTGAGCTGCTGCGCTTGTATTTGCATACAAACAGGTATCGCCTGCACAGAGAAAATGGGGAGGGAGAATGAGATTGCTTCTGACTTGGCTTTTTTTTCTCTTTGTCACACTTTAAATCAGACCTCAAATAAGATGCTGATTCTGATTCAAGAGTGTAGGCCATGTACATCAGCTAAATACTGCACCCTAGATCACCTTTGCCCCACGGAAAATCCATGGGAAGAGGCCAACCTGCCCAAGACAGCCTTCCATCTTTTCCTTCCAGAAGGGGAGGCTTGGGGGCTCCACAGACTGCACAGAGACTTCCCGCTCCCACACACCATGAAAATCCCTGAGGAAGACTCTTCTGAGCTCTGTCAGATTAGTCTCTATGACTGTGTCCTGCCACTCTCAGCTCTGCTGTCCTGTCCTCCTGGCAGCAGCCCTCAGAGCAGCACCGGTAGAGCTTCCTCCTGACCTGACTGCACACAGAGGTGGGGTGAGGGAGAGGTGGGATCTGAAGAGACATAATATTTCTTGGCACGGCATTAAAGTCAGCCAGCACACTCAAAGGACGACATTGCGCCATGTCCATTTGCCACACAAATAACAGATCAGTCCATATGGATGGAGCAACTGCCAGTTCATTGCATGTTGGACTTGCCCTAAATCAAAGCAATATTATTTCTTCTGACATCAAGCTTATTTGCACTGACTATCTTATCTAGCACTTTCTGCATGGTTGTTATTGTACAGTCTTTTCTCTAAGCAATAGCCCTCACTGCTGCAGCAGCACTGGGACAAAGCATAAAGACAGCGCGCTCACTCATGAGCACTGCCTAGAAAATCTCTATGACCTCCTGGCAGTGTTTGCAGAGTCCAGCCTGACCAGTTGGAGGTAAGACCAAGCCTTGCTGGGCTCCAGATCACACACTGTTTGAATGGTCTTCACCAGGGGAGAGTGCAGTGCAGATCCAACGTCAACGGCAAAGGGCCACAAAGCAGTTTGTACTACTGAAATGGAGCTATTTCCTGTGCAGTCATCACCCTTCTGCTCTCATTCGTCAAATGAGCTTCCCACAAGCTGGGCTTTCACCCAGCTTTTCAAGTGACAAATCATGATTTCATAAGGTTTTGGTTCTGCTTTAAAAGGTCATCATGAAGACAGTACCTAATGCATCTGTTTAGAAAATGCTTATGGGTGCAATGAGTCTATTTAATGCTGTCTAGATGCAGAATGGAGATGAGAAAGTTAAGTCAGCATCTGAAGTCCCCATTTGAGCTTGGATTTAAAGTTTAATGGATGACATTAACTGACATCTTATGAGATCAAGGGCCCCGTCCTCAGCCTGACTGATGCAGAGTGGACACAGTCTTGCTCCTGCTGGCCACGTTTCCTTAGGAGTGGAGGAATCCTCAGCTTGGAGAAAGGGCTTTTTGCACCATTCTGCATTTAATCCGTATTAAGGCAGCTGACTCACCCAGCCTGGACAAAGTGTACACAGAGAGCTAATGCTAAGCTCTGCAAACTCATGTCTCAGGCTAGGCTGAGCCATTTGAGAGGCCAGAAGGTTTGGGTGACCCCATACATCCCGTGGCAGGGGGAGTCAGGCCTGTCAGCACACACTTCTGCTCCTAGCTCAGCGGGTGCTGGGTTTTGGGGAGGGTTTTGAAATTCAGAGTCAGGGTCCCAACCTGCATTTAATTTCAAAGCTTTGTGCATGATTGTTAAGTCCCTCATTTGTTTACAGATATAATGCACTAAGTGAACATAAAATGAGACTTTACTATGTTGGATAAATTATTTATTGCAAATTCATTGCAAATTCATGTAGTTCCTAGTAATTAGCCTAAGCAAAGTATAGTGAATGTGAAGAGTCATCATTCTTCTGCCTTGTCCCAAAGGAAAGACACAACCACAGCTACCATTTGTCATGGAGCATAGATCTTACATGTACAGTATCTATTTACACGCATGTATTTGCAATCACAGATTTGGAATCACAGCTTTTATCTGCTTCAAATGCACAGGGTCCTCAGAGAAGTTTGTTCTGCTATATGCTTAGTTTTTGCATGCTGCAGAGTTTATCACTTCTTACTAGGGATCAGCAGTGCAAACATTTCTTCATGGAGCCCACTGTGTGGTAATGCCTCACTTTTTCAGTTCTTTCTTCACATGCTCTATTTGTAGAGCAAATACATGCTCTACAGTCAAAAGGGCCCTTTCTTAGGCAATCCAGTCCCAGGCCTGTATGAGACTTGCAACTTCTTATCTCATATAAATAGCAAAAATATATCTTGCCCTGCCCTACAGCAGCAGGGTTATTAGATTCTCAGCCAGAGTCACCCGTTACAAGTAGAGAAGCTTCACAGCAGTTACAGGGGGAGCCCAGATTTGGCCTGGCAGTATTTTTTCCTGTGAGAGGAAATGACTGTGAAGGAAAGAGCAGCCTGATTCAGAATCCACAGAGACAGATAGGCTCAGAAAGGGGTGAGAAGCTTGAGAGTTAACTTGATATTCACTATTCAAAACTAATTTTCAATTTTTCAACTGTGGTGGAGTCTATTACAAACTATAAACATAATCCTCCTCCCCCTATTGCCATCCTAGTAGGGGTATTTGAAGATAACACATATTTTCCCTTAAAATTCATAATATTAGAGTTCAGGCTATGTTATGTTCTGTGCTGGGATGGGAATATTTGTAGTTACACAGTTTATTGATCTGGTCTTAAGTTATTGTACTTAGAAAAGTGATGAAACTTGCTCTTAAAAAAAAAAAACAAAAGCAAAAAACAAAAAAACAACACACACACAGAACAAGCAACCTTTAATAATCATCAATTTTAAAGCAATATCATACAATATCATACAAAAAAATCAAAGTAGTGATGATATTGCCCTGACACCTAAATTTAAATTTAGCTGCAGACTTACAGCTGTTTTCTGTTCACGTTAATAAGCAAAATTTACACTTGATCAAAAGCGACTGTCCCTATACAGACTCGGACTCTGCAGCATCTACCCTTTTTTTTTTTTCTGGAAATAGCTGTAAACAGGTATGAGAACCCGGACAAAAAGATGGGCAAGAAAAATGACTTTAAAAAAAACTTACAACTGTTGAAATTAATACACCTTCCCTTTACACCTGTAGCAATGTACTGCAAGAATCCCTTGCTTGATATGCTCGACAAAGAAATCCTGCATTCTTCACAATTCAGTGTCAAGGTTGTGTTATGACCCTATATTCATTGTATATGTCACCTTGCTACAAAGGAATTAAAAATAAGACATCTAATGATGGTAGCAAAAACATTACTAGCTGGCTTGATCTGAATTCAGATTAAGGAAGGACAATGGCTGATTTTTAAATACACAGCTGCTAAAGAAATCCCCAGATCAGCTCCAGTGCTTGCAGGAAATCTCCTAATATTTGCTAGGAGTGAGCCTCAGATCATTTAAAACGTGCCTGCTTTTCCAGGGCTCACCTCAATCACGCCAGGCTGCTCCGCTGCCGCTGTGCACACACCCAGACCTGCCCGCCTTCGGTCTCTGTCTCCCCACCCCGCGTTACGCAGCCCCTGCGTATGGGCAAAGGCCTGGGGAGGGTCTCTCTGCGGCACTTTTGATAGGACTGGTCTTCACTTGGCAACTCCTCTAGCAACTGCTTGCTTTTGTCAGGGAGCTGGCCTGACAGCTCCCCCTCCCCCCATGTATAATTTAGTATTTCAAATATAATCAGTGACGACCGGGATGAAAAACCGTGCTGTTTCTTTTCAAGGTGACCACCTTAACATGCATTTTTCCAGCATAAAAGCCCATTCTTAGCACAGGGTGTGATCTGTGGCTCAAAAACCCTTTTTTGATCAAAACTCTTCATTTTCCTTGTTCGTGGAGATGCAGCATGAAGAGCTGAAATCCCTTAACAAACTCAGCGTTGGAGGGTGGAAAGGCAATGAGCATACTCGCACCAGAGAGGGCACTTGATATACTCGGTAATCACTGCCCAAAGGCTGCTGGAAGACAGCTGAAGTGTCACACATGAAACTCCCGTCTCCCTGGAGATGAGTTTTTCTGCTGAGGAGGTAGGAAGGAGCAGTCACACTGTGAAGCATTTCTGGTACATACAGGCGTGAGATGGAAATCTGCACAGGGAGGGCTCCTGCAACAGAGGGACAAGTGACTTCCATTGCAGGGCACCAGGAACAGACAGGCTTGGGTGGCCAGGCTGTCACTAAGGAAGCGTCCTCTTGGATGGGAAAACGGGGGACTCTCTATTTTATGTTGTATTCCCGCTGTCCTCTGTGAGAAACCCAGACACAGGAAAGATACAATGGCTGGAGAGGAGAGACCCATATAACTTTTCTCAGCCTTATGCTCCCATGATGTTCAGCAGAAATGTCTCCAGAATTGAGCTGCTGAAAGAGTGTGGTGATGGGAGGAGAGATGTCAAGCTGTATCCAGCCCATCTATCAGCCTTTTTCTTAGAGGTTCCTGTTTTATCAAGGTTACCCTGGTCTGACCCACAGCCATGACCAGTAATGGTTTCCCTGTTGTGTCTGAGCAGCACTTTCCCTTTCCCATTTTCCATCATATTTACACAGATCTGTGATGTGGGAGATTTTGAAGTCCATGAATCCGAACTGTGAAAACCACAGCCTGCAGGGGGAAAAAAAGTCCCTGAGGGCATAACTGTATCCCGCTTTTGGCTAAATGGGTGAGGAAACGATAGCTACACTTTCTTTGATTACAGAGATCCTGCAGGTGCCTCAGTGAGGACAGTAGGACATACGAGCCTTGCTCAGGCTCCCTTCTGAGATCCCAGCCAAGAAGAAAGCTGATTCATAGAGCTGCTGAAACAGAGTACATCCAGATTCATTTGTCTTTATGGCAGCGTGAGCTAGAAAATACATGCAGAGCTAAACCTTAGCCGGGAAAAATATTTTTTAAAGTTTGTGAACAAATGCCATCCGTTCTTTAATGACATTTGCTTCTGGAATAAGAAATGTTTTCATTCTCAGGCTCTGCATTTTCTTTTTCCCTTTTCAGACAACAGAAATTGAACCTGTAAGTCAAAATAGCTTTCTGTCTCCAAACAGACTGAGTCAGTACCATGGTTTTAAAGAGATAGGAGAATGCTATTGACAGTTTATGAGGCAAGAGATGGGGAAGATTTCCTGAAAAATGGGTTGTGATGCTATAAAACAGATACTGCAGCTTCAGTGCTAATCTTCACTTAAAGAAAACCTTACTGCTATACGAATCAACCAGGCTGCTTCCACAGCTGATACTACTGTGAGAACATTTGCCTTCAAAGACGTAAAATGCTTTCTCACTTCACAGATTTTGCGCAATGCTATTCAGGAGCAAAATGAAAGGATACTGTTCTGCTTGGATATTTTATACAATTAACTTTCCTCCTTTGCAAATAGATAGATGCTTTCAGACAAGCCTGCCTACTGCCACACGTGTATCTATGCTTGAATCTACTGTGGGTATGGGAAATGCATTTACATACACACATTGCACTGGCATCTGCGTCTGTGCAGAGCAATGCTCGTGATATATGCAAAGGGAGAGAGGTTGCCAACACCCAGAGCATCACTGCTAATTTGTCTACATCATTCTTTGGAGAGAAGGTTAATTTTGACACCAGTCCAACAAACTGTGAAATCAGTCAGTGTCTTGTCCATTCCTCTATATGAGATGACCCAGAGGAGGTGGGGCACAGGCGGTAATCCATGTTGGGTTTATGCTTTCACGGTTTGGTGTCCAGATCATTTGGCAGCCAACACAGCTGTGCCTGGGGTTGGCCTCGCACAGGTGACATTGCCACAGCCTCAGCTGGCTGTGGAAACCAGGCCGATTAGGTCAGCATTAAATGTGAGGGGGAATTTAGCAGTGAGACCAATATCTGGTCTGCAATGAAAATATTCAAAGAAGCAGTTTGGAATTTGGAGTAAAACTACTTTTACTGGAAGGAGGTTGTAGCAAGGAGGGTGTTGGTCTCTTTTCTAAGGAGACAAGTGATAGGATGCAAGGAAACAGTCTCAAGCTGCAGCAGGGGAGGCTTAGATTGGACATTAGGAAGAATTTCTTCATGGAGAGGGTGGTCAAGAATTGGAACGGGCTGCTCAGGGCAGTCGTGGTGTCCCCATCCCTGGAGGTATTTAAGAGACGTGGATGTGGTACTAAGGGACATAGTTTAGTGATGGGACTTGATAGGTCAGGTTCATCATTGGGCTTGATGATCCCGAAGGTCTTTTCCAACCTAAATGATTCTCTGTTTCTAAGATTCTATTTATTTTTCCACAGTTTGCATCTCTTCTCTTATTTATTCCCTGACTTCTGTAAATACACACTGGTCTGGAAAGTGGGTCACCCCTAAAAAAAATTAAATCATGGAATGGTGTGAGAGAGTGGGTCCCTTTGGGGTCAGAAGAAATGAGCAACAACTTGATGCTCAGAAACCTTGGGATGGGCAATGCAAACTGGGGTTACCCAGAGCCTGGTTTCCACACACTGACTCCTTGCTCCATGTTCCATTCACAGAGCAGTCTGAAGAAACAGCACAGGCCCACCCAAAATGCCCCAGCTCAATTCAGAGTGAGAAAAAACAACAAAGAGGCCTGAGTCCTGTTCTGGTGGGCTGGGCTGTGCGGCAGCACTCCTGCACCCAGAATGAAGTGGTCATGAAGGTTGGACCATCCCTTTTTGGCCAGGTCAGAAGGGCTCTGGAGAAGCTCCCTGTTGCTCTCCTGTTCATGAAGAGCCCAGAGCTGTCTTCTCCATTCCCCAGGAGCACGGCCCTGTTTTGCTCAATCTAATTTTATCAGCACTGAATGAAACCACAGCTGGTTTAGATCTATGGACCTCACGATGTGTTTGGAAGGCAGACAAAATACTCAGCAAAAAAGCTGGTGGGGAGAAGAGGAACCCAGAAGCAGCGGCAGTGTTTGGGATGCCTTATTTGGCAAACTGACTGCAGCCCGGGGAGGCTTCAAAGAACTGCCTGAGGGCTATGGCAATCCCTCCTTCTGCACAGATAATGTCACCTTACACCAGAAAAAGAAACCTTACTCATGTTGATACTATTCAAGAAAAACCCTCCAGATATCACTTTAAAGGCAAACTTCCGGGGCAGAAATATTTTAGGTGCTCCACATTGATTACCAAACTGCACTTTGGGTGATTAAATGCATTAGAAATTTAAGATTTGACATTTTTTTAGTATTTATTGCATCTGCTTTTCTCTGCTGCCATGAGGTTAGGCAATTAAACGAAGCAGTTTATCATGGGGTTTCAATCAATTTTCCTCTCAGGTTCTCATGCATGGAGATAACGTTGAAGTGCTTAGCTTGTAAATACTGCAGGGTAATGTTTATTTGTTTAAAACTGCTTTCATAAAACCTTGGAATGCTTTGTTAACCCTAGATCACTTATGAACAAACAACCATCCTCAGACTATGTCTTCTTCCATATATATACCATGGTTTAATCCCTTACTTAAAAGTGATTTTATAAAAAGTCCTGTGATCTTTCAAATGCTTCCACTATTTTTTTTTCTCAATAACCAACACACAGAGGTCACTTCTCTTCCTCTGCAGTTACCCTTCCATAGAATCCACTTCCCGCTTCCCATTTATTTTTAATACTAAGCTTCATCCACAGAAACACATTTGTTATAGAAACAAACCCCTATACTGTTGGAAACCAGAAATGTCTCTGAAAGGCAGTTCTACCGGAAGAGCTTCCTGTCAGAAAATAGGTACAGCTTTGGCAGCAACCACAACTGCACATTGGCTTTGATGTTGTTCATATTTGTTGCTTATTTTATTTGTTCTTCATATTTATTTATTTCGTCATAGTGCTCAGTTGTCTAGGAGGGCAGCAGGGTTATGTCCATGAGGGTTGCCACCATGGCTGGACCTATGGGTACCTTCATCTTGCTCTATGACAAAACATCTAGAGCCCAACCATGAGTTTGTAAGTGTAGACATAGGTAGGTGTCTTCTGGGCATCTTCTTTGTGTCCTAACATATCCTTGTTCATTGCTGCTGCCTTCTCTTTGTGCCAAAAAGTTCTGTGAGCAACAGAGTTAAGAAATGTTGGTTTTCCATTGCATATTTTAATGAAAGTTTTAGAAAATCAATAGCCATAGGATATTTCTGCCAGCTGAAACTGGCCAATGGATTTAAGCATGAAGCACACCTGCACATACAAAGCAAGACTGAATCAGACTAATTCTTGCTAGGAAACCAATCTAAAATATATATATGCCAAGTTTCCAAGCCCCTCAGGTGGCTGGTCCCCTCACACAGTTGACCCTGCTCTTTTCCTCAGTGGGCTCCTCAGCCCTTTTTGGATGTCCGTGGAATGAAACCCTGATGATTATCCCTCTCCCATCTGCAGGAATGCCATGTGAGAAGGAAGGTACTCCAGTAGCACGGTAACGCATCCTGTGCTCTGATATTACAGAAGTCCAAGGGCTGCCAACTGGCTTGTATAAGGAGACCAAACTCTGTCACACTTCCCACCAATGTCCCACCTTCTATCTGAAGGAGGAGCTGAGAAGAGTTGGGGCTGGCCCACCCTTTCCATCTGTCACTGCCCTGCAGCACTGCTGTTAACCATAGCCAGAAAATGAGGGCAGTGGGAGCTCCTTGCAAGAGCTGCCCCTCTCACAAGCCCAGAAGGGACCCATATGTTCTCTCAGAATGATCCTTCAACCACTTGCCTCACCCCTACATGACCAGTGCTGGACAGCCACTGACATTGAGTTGCAAACAGTGTTGGAAAGGGAAGCACCAAATGGACATGAAATTGAAAAGTTACAGGTGTCAGTTTCCTTTCTTTTGCCCCTGATAAAACCATCACTGGATCCACTATCCATTATCTGGTGAGAGTCTTTCCTGAAGTGTGGTTAATTGTGAACAGAGATGGGAAATGACGTGCTTCGTCTTGGATTTCAGTGTACTCCTCAGTTGACATAGCTCAGAAACCAGGCCCTGCTGTGTCCCACCTCCTTGTACAAACCTGCCTCAATGCAGCTCCAGAGACAATGCAGAGGAGGCGTCCCAAAAGCAAACAAAGGAATCCTACAGCAAATGTGCTGCTGCTGTGCATGAACGAAGGCCAAGGGCTGTAGTATTGTTAAGTGTGGGGGTGTTTCGGTACTGCCACTGACGTTTTGGCAAAGGAAGCACATGCTCACTGCCTTACAGCTTTCTGTTGGAAAGATGATTTATTTCCCTCTCAAACTGTTCTGATACCACATGGCAGTTACCTGAGTGAGCCTCATTCATAACCCGTGGGTGGGTAATTGGGGAGGGGGGCAGACCTGTTTTTCCCTCAGTAGAGAGAAGGCTCTTACAGTTCAGCTTTGTTCTGAACTCAAGAGGAGCAGTGCACATGTGGTCTTCATTAGTGACGCTCCTTTGAAATGTCTCCAAGCCCTTGGATTGTAACTCTAGCACACAAAGGGGTGGGGGAAGCAAAGAAGGGAGGAAGGGAAGGAGGGAGGAATGAGGCTGCTGGAACCATCGCTGTGAAATCCAGACATGGATGGAGATTTTCTTTTTTCTTTTTTCCCCTCTCTTTCTTGTTCTCTGTTTTTTTTTAGCCCTACAGGCACAGAATTGTTCTTAACCTTCTGAACCAGGAAAATACATTTCAGAAAAATCCACTGCTCTGCTGTCAAAGCAAAACCAACATGAATAACCTCTTCTAAATTACAAGCATTAAATGACAGAGGGGAACAGTTATCATTTTGTTGCTCTTTATGCATATGTGCTTGCGTATATGCTTTTGTGGTCATGTGAAGCCTGTGAGTCTCCAGCAGCCTGGAGTTTAAAAATGCTTTTGAAGGAGTGGTTAGAGAGCAAGCAGAAGAGTGGGCATTGATCTGGCAAGCTGAAGTAATGGATGTTGATTTCTGCTCATTAGGAACCATGTCACAGAACTGCAGGCTGATCAACATGCATTCCCTCCAACTGCCTGGCGTTTCCTTATGCTTTAAAACTGTATTCCTCTTCTCCTTCCTAAGAGCGCTAATGAAGAAGGAAGTCATTTGGAAAAAGCCATACTAACTCTGCATATATTATTTTTCTGTGATTCTGCCCATCAAATTGGATTTCATTTGGATTTCAACCCCTTTAAATTCACAGCTGCATACGCATGGCTTTCCATACCAGAAATCAATTAGAAATTGATGAAAGCTAAAGAATATTAGCAGAAAAATAACCAACAGCAAGTACAAAGTGTGTCAATTAAGTCCAGAGGCAATCTGGTTTCCCCCCTACTGCCTGTGGGAAATGAGAATATTTCATGGCACCGAGAAAATGACATCCATGTTTCTGGTAGCAGAAGCTGCTGAAACACCCCTTCCACTCCTGAAAGGGCTGGGGCACACTGATGCATTCAGCTGGCCAGGCATGAAGCATGAACCTCTAAACACCCCTCACGCACCTCTTTGCCTTCTGTGCTGCCTCCCCAGGTGGCCAGAATTTCCCAGTGGCGGATATTCACGTGAGCTGGGTGGCAGCCCTGATGCACAGCCTGGAGCAAAAAGGTGCTGACACGGGAGAGGCTCAGTCTGCATAGGTGCAGGAAGGGAACAGCCCAGGACAGCATTAGGAATGGCTATCCTTTCAGGGTGGGGCCTGAGAAGGCCATCAGAAAAGTTTATAGGAAAAGCTTCTCCCTGTGCAGTCCTCACCATAACTGCTGACACAGTGGTATTTCTGCCCATACATAGCTGTGAGTTATTATACTTAACTAGGCACCTCTTTTGGCCTTGCCTACATGCGGATTTGCCATTTAACATCAACATGAAGCTGCTTAACATCACTCAGTTCAGCATATAAAAATGTTGGAGTCTTGGGTTAAATCCTGTGTTGTGGAACTGAAACTTTGTCAAATGCTGCTCTGGCTCATCTGCTTCTGCATGCAGCATGACGTTACCTGTCCTCCACTCTTCCTTGGACATGTGGCAGAGGGTGGCAGAACTGGGCTCTCCATTATCCTCCACAGGGCTCACTGCTGACTGCAAAACTCTGTTGTGAAATGTCAGAATGTTCCAAAAAGATTACACAGGTGAATATTACAGGCTATACCATGCTCACAATATCCTAATGCAGAAAAAATACTTCAATAGCCTTTGTTAAGAGAAGGCTCTCACAGGATCAGTATTAAGATGTGGGAGTCACCTCCTTTCGTTCCTTCTTTCTGTACGTGGTTGTAAATTGCAGTAAGATATCACTCTCCCTTTGACCCATAAACTGTTATCTATCAAATGGAAATACTGAAAACTCCCTAACTTTCAGGTGGGCAGATAACCTGTTGTAAAAAGAATGTTCAGAAGAATGGCTCTAGTGTTTTGAAGCATGATTATGACTAATGACATATTTTAGGAAATCAGTGCACAGACAGCCTCACTCTAATCTCTCAGCACGTTCACAGCAGGCAGCTCTCTCAGTTGATAACCAGGGAGATCAGAATCAGGCCCAAGACAGTCATTTTTATACCACTTGGTATCCTAGTAATGGCCACAAAAAGGGAATATAAACCTTTTGTCTCTGTACTTCTACAGACACATTTCCTGTGTATTTATTGCACTCCATTCACAGGTATTTCTAAAAGCCTGGGATCACTCCTGTTCCTGTAGCTCTTCAAATACTCATTCGTGGCAGAGAAACAGCTCTGAAAAACACAGGGCTGCCATTGCCTGCTTCTTATCTCACCTTCCCCAGCCTAATCCTCTTATAATGCCATGGGCTTCAATAGACACATCCCTGATTATGTAAATTGGGGCTACTGTAAATAAGATCAAATCAGACCATAGCCCATGTTGTTCTATGAGAAGACATACAAAACAGAAACAGTGAAGATGATAGTCAGCTAAAATCTTGCATTCAATAACAGAACTAGGAATCTTTTTATTCTAAGTAGTCAAAAGACTTAGGTAAATACCAGCTACCAAACAGGTAAAATGGATTAGCATCAATACACACCCGAAAGTCGGTAAACAGATTAATACAAGCCCGACAGCTATGATGTTATTTTGTTTCAGAGCAGGTCACTAATGACCACAGCCACAATTGTACGTTCATTTTTGAGGTGTGGCACCAGACCACGTGAGCACTCCTCACTCATTTTCAGTGTCAGGTACGCAGTGCCATACAAAACAGTGCTGTGCGCCAACCGTGCTGTTAGAGCTCTTGCTACCCTGGTGTCCAAGTGGCCCACTTCCTACTGCACATGTGCTCCTGTAAAAATTCTGTGCCTACACTCACAGTCCCTCCTGGCAAGCGCTGTGCTTGACAGATCCTCCTGACGCAAAGGCAAGGAGCTTCGGCGAGCACGGGTGAGAAAAATGTAAAATTCTGCTTGTGAGAAGTAATAAAAAGTTGAGTATTTCAGTCTCTTCTAGAATGAAGACATTAACCATTCTTTTGATTCCTTTCCTGTTACATGTAAAATGATTCAAGCAAAAACAAACATTTGCTTTAAAAATGGCTCCAATAGAAAAGGCTTAAAAGTTAAAGTTCATATATCTGTTGCAAAACTTCACAAAATTAATCTGTTAGTGAACTTTGTTGCAAACTCTGCTGGTCACCAGGCAGCTTTTACTGAGGATTATATTGTAGTGTGCAGAGGTACTGTTTAGATTAGCATGTATCAAGTGATGAATCACATTATATTTAAGAAGAACACATATTTTCTTGAGATAAGTCCATGATTCTGTTTGTATCAGAATATCTATGATATCATTTCTTCCCTGTGTTATTTTGAATATTTCTGTTGCCTCAGGGACTAGAAATTACAGATGCAGGCAGAGATTTTTTTCTGAGTTAAACAAACATTTTCAACCAGTTAGAAGTTTGGTTTCAGGTTTCAAGTTCAAACTGGTTCTTATGTTATCCATATGTTTGCCCACTCTTAACAATAGAGACTTTCTATAAGCTATATAAATTTCCTTTCAATAAAATGTTCTGATCCAAATTTTAGTAATATGACCACTGTTTTCACATGTCAGATTGGAGGTATGTTATTTTCAGAAAGTAAGGGCTTAGCACTTTCTAACATTTCAGCAACCGATTGTGTCTCAGGTTGAGAGTCTGACTATTATTAAGTGCTCTACAAAATCACTTCTCCCTTCTGTAATGTGACTGTTTATAGTAGAAGCACAGAATTACTACTTACTTCAGGCATTTTGGAGGCACTTATTTGTACTATATGGTTCATGTTATGCTTAACATATATTTAGTGTTTATTAATCGGAAAAAAAACCAACATATTATTTATTAATCATTCAGATCTTACCATCTCATCCATGAATACAGGAATAACATATCTAACCCTTTCGTTGCTTTCTATGCTTTCATCATGTTACTCATACTGACTTTTTCTCTGTGATAAAGTGACCTCAGCCTTTCTACTTTCTCTTCAGGGGGGTTTCTGCCAGACTGCAAATGTTCCCATGTTCGGCCTCTAAACCTTTTCTCCTCTTCCTCTTCTGCACAGTCCTTTCTGTCCCAGGACCGAGCACAGTGTCACAGCTGCAGGTGAGCCACTGCTGTTTCTAAAGGCCCTAAAATATCGTCCCATCATAATTTCAGGTTCTTGAGTAGCCATATTGAATTCATACAACATTAAAGGTCTAGCTTGTTGAAACACTATGGCTTAAACTGTGATAAATTGAAGCAAGCCCCGGGAGAAGGAAATGTTGATGTGTAAAGGCATGATCGGGGGTGTGGAAAGGTTGGGCACATGAAGGCACCTTTTCTCCTCCTCTGTACCTCTCTGAGGGAGAAGCCAGCCAGGCATGCATACATACGGCAGAGCCCCTGTGGCTGCTCCCATAGCTGCTGCCAAGGAAGAGGCACCAGATATGCAGGGTGATGGGCTGGGGAAGCTGGTGCTGAAAGGGACCCCACAAGGTAAGGAGAGATGCTTTGCTGTGGTCTTGGACTTGATTCTTAGTTATGCTAAAATGGCCCTTTTATACCTCAGGCCTGGGTGTTGGAGAGGATCGGCAGAAGGCAGAATTTTTGGCACACATAGCAGAGCTGAAGAGAAATACATGTACAGGAGACAGAGCAAACGGGTACGTGGTGAGGCAGAACTAACAGCACTGCTTGTCTTTATACTGTACTGTCAACGATGACTGCTTGTAGGCAGGCACCAAAATATTGCTTTCCAATACTACTCAGAAATGAACCTGCAGTTTTCCTGGTTCAAATTGTCTTTTTACTTGGGAAAGAATTGGTGGCTCCTGGCTGCAAGATTGTTAACCCGGATGGTAATAATGTTTTTAACCCCCAGACCTGCGAGGTCAGTGAAAGATATGGGCTCTGCACATCTGACTGGGCTAGGAGGAGAATTTGAGGACCCGATGTCTGTGATACAGTTCTGGTTATTTACAACAGATGCATGAAACTCAGTTTCCTTGAAGACAACAGGAGTCAATCAGCAAGAGATCATCTCTTTCCTCACTGTGCCAAGGCCCTTTTGCAGCCAGTGCTTTGTCCCAGAGCTCCCTGCAGCTCTCTCAGGGATATTCCCAGGCCATGTTTTCCGTGTTCAGTGTTGCTACCTTCTCTCTCTGACACGTCAGCTGTTTCACTTTATTTGCTTCCTTTTCATTTGCTCATGAATCACCATTAAACAACAGCCACCAAAACACCATATGCTTTGGAGATGTCATAGCTTTGGACAATGTGTTCCTGCATTTGGGCAGACAGCACAGTGATTTCTGCTGCCCTGCTTCACGACGATTTTGTAAGCTGCTCCTTGACACCATCTTAAAGGATGAGGGCTGTACCTTTCTACTTGCAATTTTTTCTGAGGTTCGGTGCAAACCAGCAGCCAGAGTCTTGAAAACACCCATTTTGTGAATTTTGGCATCCCTGGACAAGCAAATGGAGCAGCAGGCTGTACTGTTTTCCCATACTACCTCAACCTCTAGCTGAACTGCAAATAGTGTTTATCCTGATAAACTTGCTGCAAAGTGCAAGACTACGCTGTAATAATTGGAAGATCAAAAGGTAGAGGAACTCTGGCATGCTAGCCTTCTCAATATGCCGCTCACACCACTAGGCTGGATACATTGGATTACATTTTGCCTCTCCTTTAATTACTGTTCTGTGCTGCATTGCAAAGCAATAAATGAGGCATTGCTCCCTTGCTGGTCACATTCTACTCAACAGATTATCACTACTTGACATCATAAAAAAAAAAAAAAAATATATATATATAGCAAAACCAAAAGCTACATTGGATAAGTCAGATATAATTCATGAAAAAGTCTACCTTGAATGTTCCTGAATCTCCAGTTTTGTGACAGCAGCTGTGTATAAAGATCCTTTCGCTGTGCAAGCAACATAAGGTCTTATTTATAACATGTACCTTTGAGGAAAAGATTTCCTTCTTTCCCATTTCTCTCTTTCTTTCATTAAAGACCACCTGAAGACAAAAAGGCTAAAATATTTGAAAGAAACCTGTGTTAGTTTCCTTTTAATGAACTGTGCAGGCTCCTTCGTGGCAAGATAATTTCAATTATACAGAAGTCAAGCTTCCATGAATTCTCAGCACATCTAAATGAGGTAATGGTGCAACTTTCCAGACAGTTCTTTTCTGATCCCTGAGAACACTATTTATATAAATAACTCAAAATAAAAGCTCCCACAAGTGTTGGTGGCTTGTTCTGCAGCTGTACGTTCAGCATCCCATATGTATTACCTTTCCCCAGAATTCTAGCAAATGAGGTCACTGGCAGGAATGCTTGTCAGAGGACCAAGCTGCAAACAAATGCTGCTTAATATTTACAGCAGGCAGATGTTATGTTTGGAACTGATAATACCCACACAAGAAACCTGATATCAGATGTTATGCCTATGCAGTGGTAAGAAGAAAAGTGTAACGCAACCCCCATACCCAGCCACATTAGCTCTAAATTGGGCCTAATGGTTGCAACTGAGTATTTGCAAACATGGATTCTCTTAGGTAGAATTGGAATATAATTTTTGAACAACTGAACAAATTGCAGGCTCTTTGCAGATGATTTATAAACAGAAACAAAGAGATATAATGCAAGTGAAGATTCATTTGGTGATGTGAACTTTTAAGAGCATCTAAGTAAATGACAAAAGACAATTCTATATGTTCTTTTTCATATTGTAATTAATTAAGTTTTAATACCAACTAGAAATGAAGATACTGCTTTAATATAACTTACAGGGAGGTAATGTATAATGTGCTCAGATTTAGAATAAAATAGTGAGTATATCTTTCGGTAAAGGCTCAGTGTTTGGGTTACTAGATGGTTCAGAGCAAGAGTCTTAGCTCAGATTTAGAAGTGCTGAAAGTTTCCAAGCTCTTTCAGTGTGACTCTGGGCCGTGACAGTCAGACTACAAAAATCAGCAGTTGTGGCTATCTCATGAGTGTTTTTATGAAACTACATTAGCATTCATATGGGAACTGAAGTGGAAACCCTCTGTTTTAAAGGCCCTTTCAAAGGCCCTGAGGGATAAAATCCCAGGAAAACACACACACACACACCCACGCACACACACCCACCCCTTAATCAACCCAGTAAATCTTTCTTGAAGACTTGTAGGGGTTTAGATTTAAGATTCCGGGGGGGGGTTCTATGTTTTAAGTACCAGTTGCCATTGTGCAGTGTGTAGCAGACAGTGAACAGCCAAGACCACTAGTAGCCAAGGAATTCCCAACTCCAAAACATGCCCCGGGCTATATTGTATCCACTCCTGCGCCCAACAACCAGGGGCAACAGTGATGCTGCACACAGGACAGCCGTAAATTGGCAGCAAGAGCTGGAATGTGTAATAGGAGTGCTTGCCAGTCACCCCTGGTGCCAGCAACTTTACAGAAAATGTGCCTGTGCCAGAGGGAGCCTGCTGCGCTACACCTGTTGTACCAGTATAGCAAGTTTCTGTTCCCAGAGGCACCAGAACCCGTTCATTTATGCAGAGTGAATGGGAGAAGACAAAGCAAACCATATACAAACCAAACAAAAGCAAAAACAAAAACAAACCAAACAAACAAACAAAAAAGAAAAAAAAAAAAACAACATGGGAAAGAGCTGAAATGTGTTTTGTGTGCCCTTATTAGCAGCAAAAAAATGGAGGACGGAGACCTTATAAGAGACATAAGTACTCTTGGAGTCTGGGAGAAAAGTATTATGCACAACTTCCTGAAAAGAAGGTATGGGAAAAGTCAAAGTACAGTAGCCATATTGCTCCCCATTTGGAAGTAACCCAAAGGAAATAAATGCAGCAAGTATATTAAAGCAAGCAACAGTTCTTTCCCCCTTGTTTTCTATTGGGAGGGAAAACCACAGGGACTTGGTACACACAGAGCATCTTTAATCCTTCTCTGGTCTGGTATTCAGTGGACAGACAAAGCTGCGTCAGGATGAATTGGCTTCATACTGGTGAGAGCTTGTTTGCTTCTGAATATACGGTGTTCACCATTCACTTCTGAAGCACTGTGCTGCTTATGTGGGCACCGCTTATGTGGCTGACTCTCCCTAGTGGGAGTATATCTTTTGTGTATGTGATTACTGTTCCTTAGTTACTATCTATCTGTGACAACCAGCTAAAAAATAACCTTTTGCTGTCTGGTCAGTTTTCAGCCGGGGTACATGAACACTACCAGCATGCCAACATACAAGGGAGGGCCATTGGAGAAGCCAGAATAGAAGGCAAGGGAAAACACATAGCTGCTTCTTTTGACTGCAGTGCTGTTTCATGCCCACTTAAAACATTCATCGAGTAACCATCTGTGTCTTGGGTCGTGGTTTCCTTAGCTGTGCAGTGTATCTAATGGTTCTGAAGCAGGTACATGTACCCACCCTCCAGATTCTCTCTCTCTGTTCTCTTCTTCTCCCATACTCTCAGCTACATGGCCCCTACACGGTTACTCTTCATGACAGCTTTGGGGCTCACTGGACCTTCCGTAAACCAACCCAGTTCATTAGCTCAGCACAGGCTTGTCTAGGTGGGTTACTCTGGATGGAAAGAGGGAGCTGATGAGTTCCCTCTCCACTCACAGTTGGTCTGGTCAGGGTCAATGCAAGGGAAGAGGAAGGATCATTAAGATGAGAGCAGAACTTGTCATTTTTCACAGTAGGCACTGAAGTTCAGCTCACTGCTGCTCCTGAAAGACTTAGATAACGTATGTAAAGTAACACTTAACTCCCAGAAGTATCTAAAATTCAACCACTGCCTCCATTTTGAGCCAAGGACCTTCCTTAGTTTGGGCTTCTACCCATGCTCTGAAACATTCAACTCTGAAGCTAAGCAGGGAGCAGCTCAACTGCGGGACTTTGGCTTTCGGTGGGAAGTGGCCTCCTCATCAGGTTGCAGAAGCAAACTCATATTTTCTTGTGCATTCTGACTCCTTTACTCTTTTATTCTTGGTTGCATAGTGGCAAATAATCTTCCCTTTGCCCAGATGTCTATGTCTCATCTTGAAACCCTGGAGTCAACTGCCTTCTAGTGGAAGACAATGACCTAGAAAGTAAGGCCTCTTAATTCCCATGGATGTGTCATTGTTGCAGAGTCTTTCTCTTCCCCACACTACTCTCAGAAAATGCTTGAGTGTCTTGAGTTACCTGCTCTGCATCTTGGAGACAGCCATCTATCCAAAGCACTCAGTTCTTCCTATGGTCAGCTTTAGCCCAACCTGGCACTACATTGACTCATTCCATCAGCTTCTAACCTTAATGTTTCTGCACAGAAGTGCCATGTAAGATCCCTGCCCTGTTTCATTACTCAGATCATTACAGAATTCATGAGAGTTTGATCCTTTAGAAAAAATGAATGAACCTACTTTTCAGCAGTTTTGTAAAACTGTTTCATTGTGTTTTGCTGGAATTCCCCTACTTGTTGAAACAACATCCACTAATGATAAATTGCAGAGGGCTACTCTTAGTGGAGAGCTTTCTCCTCAGCAGCACAGGGTCAATGGGTTGCACCAGGCTTGCATCAGCTCTTGCCATCAACTTCCCACAGACTACCTATGAAATGGCAAAACCTTCAAGGCATTTGTTGGGTCAAATTCAGCAAATCCAAAAGTTCAGCTAAAACTTTGGGGTGAGAACAGCAGCTAACATCACTGCTTAAGCAGAAAGGAATTTCGTACTAGAGGGTTACACCTCCTCGTATGTACAGACAGTTCTCTTGGGGATGGTGCACAGATGGTGGAATGAACTTCCTCAGGAACTTACAACTGACCACAGCAAAGCACGCTCTTTCTGACCTTGCTCTCTCTAAGATAAACACATATCATCATTAAAAAGTAGGAAAAGAAAAACCATAACAAAAGCCTAGCTATCTAGCTAAGCCAAATCACCATACTAAAATTTAACATCTCCCCTGAAGAAGGAATGAGTCCCACATGACAGATTTCAGCCCCACCAAAGGCACAAAATAAGTACTTTGACATTACAGTGATGACGGGGAAACAAGCAATACCCCTGCATTACAAAACACCTGTAATAACAGATTTGAAGGGGTACAGATCTGCATACCTGTGAGATTCTCACACAGTGTCAGAATCCAGAAGTTTTAATGAAATAAAGGCACAACCCACACAGTAAGACCACAAGTCATGCTAATAATGCTTTGCCTTGAAAAGGGGTACTTTGATATGGCCACTATCTGTGTACAAATGGAATGACCAGTATTTTGCTCTAGTGCACTCTGGAGGAAAGAAAAACTGTTTCTCTGGGTCCTATTACCATCATACAGGCTCTTTGAGATGCAGAACCTTCATGCCTAATGGGAAATATCTTATATTTTATCTTAGATCTTATATACCTCACCAACTGCTTCTCAACTGCACTAAAAAACAAAACCAACAAAAACAAAAACACCAGTACGCTTTGTTTGTTCATAGACAGCAAGGCAACTTTTCCTCTGAATGTAGAAAAACATTTTTTGTTTGAAAAAATAAATCACCAGATTAATGGATGAATGACAGCATGAGAAGAAGGCTCGTGCTAGACTGGGCAAGAACAAGTGAAAAAGAATGCCCATTTGTTATTATAATTTGTTATTGGAAAATAAAGAGCCTTACCTTTTTTTTTTTTTTTTTTTTTTTTTTTTTTTACTACTGCAGCTGTGTTCAAGAGTTTCTTGCTTTCTGTTGAACAGGTGTTGACTTTTGTTAATAGATTGTATAGCCATACTCTGTCAACACATCAGTATTAGTCAGTGTTTCAAGAAATGGACTGACTGAGACTTGGAGCCAGATTCAGAGACATTTTAATTCAAACCTCCAACTGTATTTAAGAAACCATATCTAAAAGCTCCTATCCAAGAGGCTGGAATGTGAAGCATGCAGGAAATGTTATCTTATTGGCCTTGTGTCTGCCAGTGATTGTGAAACAACTTCATTATTCTGGGAAAAAAACCAACTATCATTCCAGGCAAAGAGAGATTCATGTAAACTTGTAAACCTTTAGGGAATATAAGTAATATGGAGCCTAGAGAAAATCTTTAGTGATCCATTACATGAAGATAGGATTGGTGTGAAAGACTGTCCTTTGTAAACACATCCCATAAAAAATACACATAAACATATATGTCTAGTACTTTATGTTGGACCTATTTCTTCTTCAAATCAGTTATTCTCATTATGGTCTATGGTCACTGGAGATAGCAGACTATTCCCTCAGAAGTATGTCACACAGGCAGAATAGAATGCTGAACCATGGTGGTCATGTTTATCTTGCACTGTAGCCCCTGGAAGCAAAGTTGGGTGGTACCTACCCTGTGTGGTACAATCTCATCTCTTGACTCAGCCCAGTCAAAAGGTGTGGAAGCTCTCATCCAGCCAGTGGGCCTTACCAAGGAAATGAGTGTAGTCTTGCACACACATAGACCTAGAAATTCAATTGTGGGTGCTTCTCAGGTCTTCATTCCAGTCATTTCTCAATGGCCCCAGAGGATGGTGTAGTGGGTGCATCTACTCTGCTTCATGTGTTGTTTGTGAAGAGATACTAGCTGTGGAACTAGGGTTGAGGGTTACCATATTTCTGCCTGGGATCTCCCAGCACCCTTTCTCGCAAAAGTGGTGGATTTGCTTTGCAGACACTCAAACATATATTTCTGTACAAGTATTTCCCTCTCGTGCCAGGTGTAAAGTGAATAAGCAGTGAGATATTTAGCTCAGAGAAGTAATGTAGGACTTAAATGAAAGGAACTTGTCTCTGGGCATAATTTTCAACATCTCTTAATATTTACACAACCAAGTAAAAGCTATATTATGCTGTGGAGCTATTTCCATTTCTGTGGTCTGATCTTTTCGGCAGTGTTAGGATTTAATTTGGGAAGTTTCCCAGCTTTGCCTTGAAAATCATGTTGAGCTCCATATCAGCTACACAATGTCAATACACAATGCATTACATATATGCTGGTTGCTGGCCAGCTGGCATTTTGAATGAGTAGTTCAGGGAAAAGCAATTTTGGTGAGGGCTGACCACAGCTGGCTTCTCATTAGACTAAATTTTCAGGACTTAACATTGCCAAGCCTCTAAAGTCTTGAAGACTGATTTTAAACTTTCTCTGATTCAACAGCTTCATAAAATGAAAGGGGGAAACACCCTAACATGTCAAATTCCTACATATATAACTCTGTGCACTTTATTTACTTATTGAATATGTTTCTGTTATGCTAAATCTGATTTTTGTTTAATGGTTTGAATGTCATACTTACTCTTGCCACAAAGTAACTGTGGTAGCTGAAATGCCTCCTTGAACAGATGTGACCACTACATAATATAAATACTGCCAAATGTTGCCTCTTGGCCTTTGGAAGACCATTAAATGAATATAAATCTGCAAAGAATAATGTGGCAATATGGTATAACTAAGCTTGTAGTACACTAAAAATGGTCTGGAGTTGTCAGAAAGAAGAAGTGGTTGAGAAATCAGAAAGTAGGGTCTTTTAATCACTTTCTACACATAAGAATTTCACTTCCAAATATTCCAAAGTATATACAAGTAAGATGTTCAGTGATTTAAAACATGGCCTTGCAGGAAATAGTAATTGAAAGGCAATTATAAATCACAGTTTACCAGTAGGGATTCTAGCATCATTCCCAGCTTCAGCTTAGGATATTTTACTTAATTCTTTAGGAAAAAAGTCATAGACTATTTGAAACTAACTAGAATATGTCAAACAGAGTACAGTGTTTATAAGGAGATTGGGTTGTTCTAACTTTAAGATTATATTCTTGTACTGTACAAGTCTGTCTGTAAGTGATAAAATGTTGGAAGAAAACAGTTTAGTACAGGTCTAGATGCATCATTTGTTAATTACCTCTGGTGAGCAATAATGTTTAAAAGACTTCCAAATAATACTTTTCTCTCCTACATGGTTTATAATTTCAAATGTTAATTGATCCTTTTAAACTGTGAAGGAGATTTTGGAAAAACTGTCGTCCTCTTCTAAAGACTAAGTGGGAAACAGGAGTATCTTCCAGAAAATCAGCAACAAAGCTGTGACAAGAACTCAGAAATTTTTAGCTCAGAACTTGGCAGACATCTGCTGCCCAAAAGGACATGACCAAAAGAAATCTCAGCAATATATCTGAAAATATATTTCAAATGCATTCACAAAAGATACACGGTGACTAAGAAGGCAATTACAACTAAAACATGTCAATGGTTAATAGTTGATAATTAATGATTAAAGTGTGGCATATCATTTACTGTCCGAACACTGTAGCATAGGAACACACAAAAATTGGTATATCGTCATGTATTTAGTGACACAGAAAGTCTTAAATATGACTTTTCCTAACTTTTGAGTGCTTGACTGTTGAGATTTTAATATTCTTATTCCAAAATTCTATTGTATAACATGAATAAAGAGGAAGAAGTCGTTTATTCAGAAAGTTACTGATGCAAAGGCACTGTCAAGATTTAAAAAAAATATGCAGTCATTTACATTCATTAGGCTAGCCTTGAAAGTTTCACAAACAAAAGTTATCAATGCTCACGTGGAGCAATCCCAAAAGCAAGTAGGTGAAGAAGACTTCCTATCCCCCTGCTGCCCCTCCAGCCCATTCTTCCTCCAGTTGTAGCTCAAGGAGGAAGCTGGCTGAACACTGGGGAAGATTTTCCTTCCTCTCAGAGATGTAATGGCAGTGCATTCTCAGACAGGGTAATGCAGTAGCTGGAATAGTCATCAGTTTAGACCTTTTCCCAGAGTGGATCACATCTTCATACAGAGTTGGTCTGATGGACACTTCCCTTCCTCGTTGCAAACATTTTTCTGACTACCTCAGTAGCCTCCTTGAGAAAGTATTATTAGGAAAACAGCACAATGGGCTTTCCAGTTTTTGCAAGCTCGTCAGAAACACTATCAGAATCCAGTGATCTCTGACCAGGTTCTTTTAGTTATTCCACACAAAGAGGGTTTAATGTTTAATACCACATTTATACATTTGATGATATTTGATGTTACACGGGATTTTGATTTATCAGAGAGATACAGCAATGTGCTAAAATCACAATGCGAGCACAATATAGTGATTGCAACATACAATTGGATCACAATACAAACGTGACTCCCATTACCAGTCTCTATACGCTCACCATCATGACAATGGGCATCACTAACGAAAGGAATCCATGGCATGAAGCCAGTTCAAACATGTTGCCCTTTTCGAAGTTCATTTTGTTGATTGTTCAGTTTTTATGCTCTGTGGTGGTCTGAGCCATGCATACACTTTCCTTGTAACTGGTCTGGCTAACTCAGGAAGACATTCACACTCTTCTTTGTGCTGAGATAAATTTAGCTGTATGTGCAATAGTTGTGGTCACTCCCTGCATTCTTCACTGAGCTTCATGAGCACATTGCCTGTGCCTGTCTCCCCTGAGCCTTCTTCCATTGGAGGGGTTTGTCCATCAGTCACAAGCATATGATGCCAAAGAGTTCTTTGGAGATTATCAGCAATTGCTCCATAGACTACAGCGAGCAAATGTTTGAAATACCATAATTGCTCTAGCGTCATGAAACAAGTCCCAAAGAGGAGAGTCAGGCTTCACTTGAAAGAGGTTTTGTAAATTATTCTGGGGGGATGGGGAACAGGGAGAGAGAAGAGAAAGCATAGAAAACAAACACCCTCCTCCTCTGTCCGGAGCATTATAAGATGTTTCTGAAATGAATTGAAGAAGAAAAGTAACTACATGGAATCTTTTCTTTTTTTCCTTTTTTTTTCCCCATTTTTACTTAGTAAATGTATTTAACATGATCATGACTCAGGCAAAATATGTTTGGCCTCCATAAATGCAATATTCCCCATTTCCTGCAGCACGGGGATATCAGGTTTCTAGCCATGGCTGAGCAATGCCTGCTGCATTCAGCTTCAGAGGTCTGAAATGGAGTGCCTAGGCTCATTGCGCTGCTCTCCCAGTTTTCAGAAAGCTTGATTTATGCATTGCAGAATCTCCTTATACATACACTAAGAGCAGAATCTTACTTTGGTGTGTGCTTATACAGCAGCTTGCCCAGAGGAAAACTCTTAGAAAGAGGAATGGTACTAAACCCATGCTCTCACATATGCTAAAGCTTGGACTGTTAGAATATTTGGATTTTTAGATCTACAACCAGAAGAAAATATGCAAATAAAGCATTTTGGTTTGGATCAAAATGAATTAAAAACTTCCTGTTTCTTGCCAAATAAAGCAAAAACAAACAAACAAAAAATAACAAACAAACAAACAAAAAAAAACAGAAGGTGGGTGGAACACTTGAAGGTTTTCCATGAAATCTAAAAAATAAAAATAAAAAAATAAAACTATTGTTTTTGAAAGGTATTTCTAAGAAAAACAAAAGACCAGAATGTGTAAGTTTGGAAAGCTTTTGGACAGTAGCTGTAATGTTGCTCAGTAATTCACAAAGTTTTAAACTCTGCCCAGGGCTTAAGAGATCTAGCTCCATCTTCTTTCCTGCCTGTGGCAGTTTGAATTGAGAGGTGTGGACCTCTCAGGCACAAAAGGATTTGAATCCAGCTCTCCCAAATCAAGAATGAGTTGGTCCAAATTTAATCATTTTGTCATTCCAGGCCCATTTAATAGCTGAAAGTAAAAATCCAATTTACCTTCAGTTCATAATATTTTCAGGAAATCTTTTTCAATAAATCAATATTTTTCAAGACTATTTTCCTCCAACTCTATGCCTGGTATTGTGCTGATATGCAAAAGCACATAATACAACGCATTACAGCAGAATATCTGATGGTTCAAGAAATAATGATGGGGAAGGAAACCATAAGGACAGCCGTTTTATAAGCTTCTCCTTGATAAATATGAACAGGTAATGTAGTAATACATATATTATTATAATATATATGTTATAGCAGGTAATGTATATATATATCCTGAATAATAATTTTCATGTCCTAGCCATCCATCTTCTATCTGAGAGAATATTGACCCAACGGTCTTGCACAAAACCCAAATATTGTTATTCTTCTGCATTGTTATCAAGTTAATTAGGGAATAGGGCATTTCTCCCACTTCAGTACTTCCATCTGTTTCTGATTTACCAGTTTCACATATTATGAAAATGTGCCAGACAACAGCTCTGTCCAATATGTTTCATGTTCACAGTATATATATGAAAGATGGTTTAGTATCAGTAATTAAGCATTTACTGGCCTTCATTTTAGCTCAATATTTCTTTTGTGGAGAGGAAAAGCTCCAGCTCCTGAACAAATTGTCACAGTGACTCTACAGCATGCATATGGCATAAGGAAAACTGCATTTCAGCCCCCCTCTAGGCCTTGCCAGTAAATTGTTAAATGGTAAAATCCTGATTCATATAAACCAGTCTTGTTTACATGATTATGTTCCTACAAGTCCGTCCCCACCTCCCCACCCCTACCCCACAAATCTAGATCTCATCATGCTATATCTTGTCCAAATATTTAGCCAAAGGCAGCTCCTACCACAAAGAGCTTATACCCAACATGGACAAGAGAAGGAGCAGAAGAGGCTACAGCACGCCAGGCAGGGAGAGGCCATGAAACACATTCCCCCCAGTAACCAAGAAGTCTGTGACACTGCCTGAATCTCAAGTCATTGCTCTAATGACAGAAACAAGGAGCTACCTACAATGCTAACAATGTTTCCAACAATGCAGTTTTCTGGAAAAATAAAAATAAATATAAAAGAAATACCACAGATGAAAAAGATGGTCAGTTGCTACATGACACACACACAAAAAATTATGCTGCCTGTCATAAGGCTGGATGGAAATGGCAACTCAAATCAGTGCAGACAAAGGAAAACACACCTATGCAAAAATAGTAATCAATGGATTTCTGGAATCAATGGTCCCTGTGGTAGGGAGCCATCCTGATTTTACCCGTAGTTTTCTGTCACAGGTATAATGAGGCATCAGAATAAAGAAAAATATTCCACCAGATGCAGCATATAAGGGGAAGCAGAGGAAATATCTTTGTGTATCTAATGAGGCAGGCTACATTGAAGAAATCAGGTGACAAAACAGAACTGCTTGGAAGCATACACACTTCTGAAACAAGAAGCACTCTTTCAAGTTACAGTACTTACCCTCTTTTTCATTTCTATCACCTCAGAGCACTGAGAAATATATCATATGGCCCAACAGGTATCATGTTTCTACTCATACAGGATACTAAAATGCCCACAGAATTAGATTACATGGTGTACCTAACCATCAGCTGATAAAACACAAAAACTAGCCTCATTCTGATGTTCAGTTTTTTGTTTTTTTTTTAAGTCAGACTGAGACACGAAGGAATTCTCCTGCTTCTCCCCCACCAACCACCAATTACGGTGAATACCTTGTAAGGCTTTGGACAGCCTGGTGGGTCTGCAAACTCACATTCACATGCAACTGGTATTTGTCAAAGTGAGTACTGTAGTTATTAAAAGTACACATTCCTTACCCATATAAGGAATATTTCTATCTGGCAGTGGTACATTAATAAATATGAGGGTTATGTAGTCTTCCAAATTGCAAGAGATCACCTGAATGCTTACCAGAACCTTACTCTCTGAAGGAAAATAGCAACCACATTTATTGATTTAAATGGCAAGCTTCTTCATTACGCATGAATCTGATATCTATGCTTTCCAAAATTCCCCAAGGTTGAACATACAGTTTCTTGAGACTTTGAATTCAAAATGAGAAATCTCTTCTGGTCTGAGTTTTTCACCTGTATGTGTGAGCTCCCCATTCAGCTGATGTAGCCTAAGACTCCTGAAGCTGCTCTCCTAACCCCATATTTGTCCACCAGAAGAAACAGCCCAATTTGAAGGAGCTCTTCATACTCACCAAAGTCCACTGCACTAAGGATATTCTGCAACTTTTAAAGGTTGATTTATATTTTGTCCCTAGTGAGACTGTCACCTTGGCAGTCACAGTGGATTTATTTACATTAAAAAAATCTACAACATACCCACAGAAGGACACCATGAGTTAACATTAACTCAAGGAGTCTTTTTTCAGTGCAAATATATCTTTTATTGAAAACAACCTATTTTTTTTCTGGAGTGCCTAGTGGGTAAAGTAAGCTAGAAAAGCACAACTTTTAAAGCAGTGGACCAAACCAGTAGAAATGCACCTTGCACTTCAGTGCAATATGGCTAAAAATGGTTTTCTCACAGCTGCAGCTGTGCTAGTAGACAAAATTTCAAACCCTGCTCCCAGCTGCATACAATTGCCTCTGCATGCAATCCACCAGCCATCCCATCTGCCAGCTCTGCTGCCATCAAAGGCTCTCCCTCACCTGTCTCACTCAAAATTAGCCAAGTTTTGTTGTTGTTGTTGTTTTGAATAGCGGAAATAATAGTACTTATTTGAATCATTCAGACTGACATCCTTCCACTAGAAGGTCCTCTGCATGGCGTGCAGCTGCCTTCAGGTGAGCAACAGCAAAAAAGTAGTGCTAAAGGCAGTATAGGGACAGACAGGAGCAGAGGAGGATGCCTGCCCCGAGCTAAAGTTCCCACTCATGGGTTTAAAAGTATTTCATCCATTTTCTTGTCAGAACTCCTGGGCAGAAGAAATGGCTGTAATTCCTCTGTCGCTTCACCTTTTGTATTGGACGCTTTTTAAAGAGCCCCATGTTGGCAGAGTTTTTATTCTGTTAAAAATGTTCATAATAATCAACTGAAAGACTTCATTTATGGGTGGTTGGATAAAAATCAGAAAGTGTCAGTGGTTTAATGACTCCAAAG
>VXAA01004642.1:32609-47579 GCA_013399115.1 Anseranas semipalmata | reverse complement strand
ATTCTGTGATTCTGTGAGATACTTTCTGAAGTTATATTGAGAGTGCCTATGTATCCGGATAGAAGCCCTCCTAATACTATTTCTATACATCTAATGAATTAGTCTGTCAACACCAGTTTAAAGAGCTGTGCTTCTAAATGCCAGCCAGTGTTTTGCTGTCACAGTTTTTCTTTTCTGTTTGAAATTGTTGCCCATATTTTAATTTCTATTTGTTAAAATACATATTCTTTTGGAGCACATACCTTACAATAGACAGCTTGAAAGCTGCCACCAGGCTTACCTCTCACTGAGATCCTGCTGGCTCAGTGGAGGAAATTGTCCATCTTGTCTTTGCTGAACTAATAAAATAATGCTGCTTTTTATTCTATACCTGCAAATGTAGCTAATTTAAGTCCTGAGTGAGACTCTTGTCTCTCTTTGGTGGTGGTCATAAAATGTTTGAGCTGTTCTGCGTCATATTCACAATGTCCAGAAAAGAGACTTTAACTACCGCAGTGTAGTTTTCTATCATCTCTTATCCACAAAAGAACATATTGGTGGCTTTATCCATGCCAATTAGGCTTACATGAGTCATCCTCACATCTCCCAGGGTGACCACTGCAAAGGCAGTGCCTGTGGTCCAAAGGCTCTCACTTCTTTATGACAGTGACGGAGACAGCCCTGAACCTACCAATGTCCTTGTGGTCCCTGAGAGAACTCATTAAAAACCTTCTCCTCAGCTCCAATTCCTGTCTTTTGTGACTTTGAGGGAGGGAAGAAAGGCCACAGAAATGTGGGTCAGGTAAAGTCCTGTGAGTCAATGTATGCTCTGCTTCTTGTCTTGAATTATCGTATTTCAGCTTCTTGGCTTTCCTGGATGCACCCAGCACAAACCATCTGTCCTACCTAAGTGGCCCTTTGAAACCACAGCACCCGATTGCCTTGTCTTGAGAGTATGCAACTTTACAATGTATCTAGGAGGTGCAGAAGTTGTAGTCCCACCAGGAGGGGCTAAACTGTCACTCAGGGCTTTAGTGCCTGTGGATTGGTGTCCACAGTCCTCCACATAGCAGTGCTCTTTGTGGACAGGAAAGGCACTTTGATCTGTAAGGGGTCCTTATGCTGAAATTGTGCATTATCTAAGAATACCCAAACACTTGTGCAGTTGGCTGAGGATTTTGCTGTCTGCCTTGTAGCTCTGAGATACCTGGACAATTCAAATGTAAGGGTTTATACTTGTACTTTAACCAATGTTCCCTCCATTATCTCCTGGATATAGCAAAGAACTTATTCTGGTTAAAGCCTTTGGGTGCTTGGGGTATTTATTCCTAATTTCAGTAATGTACCAGGTAATTTCATTTCATAAGCTTTTCAGCTCATTCTAGTCCAGTCTGTCTTCTGTGTAGCTTCTGGACTTTTACTGGAGCATACAAAGTGGGTAATACAGATCTTTGACACAGATCCAGTAACACATTGAGGATTCTTGTCTAATTTGCTGGAGAGGTGTTAAAAACAGGAATAAGTGTGAAGCAATTAACCAAAATGCATGATTACTTGTCCTCACACAGACCTCAAGTTAAAATACTGAACATTATTTCACTTGAATGTATTTCCCTCAGTTTATTTGTTAAACTCTCCATGAGAATAAATTTGATAAGCTGTACTCAGGGTTTGTGAGTTATGAAAATGGAAGTTTCATTGCTGTCTTGGTCCCCAAAGACAGTATCTTTATTACCTTTTTAGTTCAGATTCTGAGCATAATATTATGTTTAAAACCATAGATCAAGCAGAAAGGCAATAGGTTTTATGTAAAGGGTGCTACTTTTAAAAGATATAGGAAGCTGAACTGCTTTTCTTCATATGACTATGAAAGCACATTAGAAAAATTGGAATGATTCCCTTTCTGTGCGTTAAACCTTTGCTACACCTTGTTATGATACTTCATGCTGGAAGACTCACATTTATGCTACCTATAAGTTTTCTAAACTACCCACATTAAAGTAGTTATGCTAACCAACACACACAGTCTCGGTCTTTATAGTCTTGTTACGAGCAGGACCCGGGGCAGCAGAAAGAAGTCTATTAGCTACCATGTAAGCAAGAATGATGAATTCTTTCCTCCCTGAAATCACCCTGCAACCCCACTGTGGAGCCATTTGGGAGAGAAGCGGATGAATACACACGCACTAAATCCATCTGCACCTTATGGGGCATTGGCTTCCTAATGGAAATTGTTTTTAATGTGAGCAAAGGCTAATCTGTAACTTACAAACTTGGGAAAATCAATCAATAAACATGCCTGTGACAATGGGATTTTTTGACAAGAAGCACTGCAAAATCTTATTTACTTCATCTGCACAACCAACAAATTTGCACCTGGGAAAATGTTACTTTTGATGTAGACATATAACTTAATGATCAAATGACTAGTGCAGGCATTGGCTACAATGAATAAAAGGAAAGCTGGATTAGATAAAAATATTTGTATTAAAATCAGTGTATTTTCTTCCTTGAGGAGGAAAAAAAAAATAAAAAAAAACCTCTAATCTTGGACTAGAAGACTACAGGTAGAAAAGTTCAGGTCTTGCCCTTCTCATTTTTGAAAGACACTTTTCTAGTTCAAAGGGGCTTTGGTTTAGCTTCAGGGGAAATATCAAGGATTATAATTGGAAGACTTTTCTAGGTTTTCCTAGCTGGATTTCAGAAACATGGTATGTACTTAACAAAACCACACACACACAAAAAGAACAGAGCAACTTTGAAATAAGCCTTTCATTCCTACTGCTGCCATGCAGTCTATACTGTCACCATGCATTTTCCCTGGGAGGGAAGAGTATGAAACAAGGGGTGAAAGGTATCACAAAAAAAGAAGTGCAAGGTTAAAAATAAATCAAGAAAAGGAAGGCATGTTGAAAGAAATGGATTCATGTCAGCTCCTAAATTTTCCTCTTAAACTGATACATCTGAAAAGGTTTGTCCATATGTAATGGGTTTTTGCAGAAATTAACTGCAACAAAGTACATTAGAAAAGTTTGTGTAGATCATATGTGGATGGACACCAGGAACTGCTAATTTTAGTGATATGCTTATCTGTGCTGTGCTCTGACCTTCCTCTCACTGAAAGTCATGGAAAATGAAATAATGCTGGCCCTACCGAAATCAGGGGAAGCAGTGTTGCTCACTTTGGAGGGCAGGGAGGTAGGATTTCACCCAGGGAGATATGATTTTGCCATTAGTGGCTATATATTCATTTGTGCCTATATTTTGTGTTTGGGGTAGGAGACAGCTGACTTTTGTTTTGCCTTTTTCTTAAGAAAATAATGTCTTCTCCTACTCTTGCCTTTTCTTGGGATGTACTTTGTGTTGCACGTGTTCTTATTAATTGTAGTCTTCTGGGTACAGAAGACTTATTAATATATTAAATATTGAGAAGGAAACATTTCAGTAATTATGCAGTAGGGTATATTAAAATGATAAAGAACACACCTTCTTTATGCAACTCCCCAAGCCAGGAGCTCTTATTTTGAAAACAAACAAACAAACCAAAAAAAACCCTAAACATTTTAAACAAATGTTTTAGATTACCGTAAATTAAATGCTTTGCAATTATTGCATTTTAGAATAAGGAATTTTTGTGTTTATATATTTTAAGAGCTTCAACAAAGAAGAGTTTTGCTATTTTTCTAAATTATTTCTGGATTGCAATACAATTGAAGACACACAAGTCATTTTAATCTTTTAATACTGCCTGAAAAGGATGATAAATGCTACTAACAGTCAAAGAGAACTACTTATTCACACTTTACTAGTCACCAGGAACATTTTTTCTTGAATATATTTTATCATGTCTACTGTTTGCAGTTAGAAAACAACTTTGATGTATGATACAAGGCTTACAGCATTTCTGAGTCCTCAGGAATGATCAGGCAGTCCTTCCCGCGAGGTTAACTGTAAAGACTTACAGCAGCCAATGTTCTCAAGAATTTCACAGTGGGTCATCTTTGCAAAATCACCTAGCTCACACATTATTCTCTCTGATGAAAACATTAAACATTAAAAATCTCAATTTTGATGCATTGACCGTTGAAGACTGACACCTGACAGTTTGATTCCACTGTTATGTTCTTCTGAGGGACCACTGAGTGTAGAAGGCTTGTGTAACATGTGGATCTTATTGTTCAACAGAGTTTTGGCCATGGCATCCGGAAGCAAAAAGCTTTAGTATTTGAGAAGTAGCTCATCTGATGATTAAAAAGGCTAGTGGGAGTTGGGGCTTTTGAGTTTTATTCCCTGCTCTACCACTGATTCATTATTTGCTTAAGATGCAGAGTGCCTTGTTGTCTTATGGTATTAGATGTTTTATTCTGAAAGCACTGGTTCCCACAATCACTTAATAGGGTATCTCAGCTTGCCATTGTTAAGGAGAGGAGAAAGAGAAAAGTCAGTTTCTATCTAACTTGCTGAGAAGAATTGGAAACGTAGCTTGTGAAAATGTTATTTTTTAAAGGTTATTATTTAAAAATATCAAAATCAATGTTTCTAGGATCAGATTCAACACTAGATCCAAATATGGCTACTACATACTGTCAAAGTCTGGATGCTGGTTTATGCTCAGATCTCTCTGCTGACTAAATCCAAAGCAGTGTTTGGTTCTGTTTTCCTCTGCTTTAGGAAGTGTTCTCTTACAGATTCCTGGGAATATTCTGAATATTAAAGCTTTATTAATGATAGCAGTCTTCATATTAGCAATCCCAAGGTTCCTCATGAAAACTTATTTCTAGATGCTACCTTCCATCTCCTTTTTCCTTCCTACTAAGATTTCAGTGTTTTATTGTTTCATCCAAGGTGATGGAGAAAGATCCCAGGCACAGCCTGTGCTATAAGCTTGCCAGTGAGAACTACAAGAAAACAGTGTTTGTGTTTTCCATATGACAGCATGCAATGGTCATCTGCATGATGTGGCCAGTGTTTACAATCATGGGGCTCTGGTTTGTAGTGAAAACCTGACCTGAACTCTGGACAAAAATCTGTAAAAACAATGGAAGGAGACCTTATTATATAATTATTCTGGAAATCATTATGGGGCTGTGACTCACCACAAGCCTCTGTAGCATACACACCTTCCAGCATCACGTAGCTAAAAACCGGAGTGGCTTTTCTCCTTTTTTGGGTTTTCTGGACTAAATCCTTTCTCTTGTAAGCACGTTCTAAACTTACGGTTAAGTGTTGTTGTTGTTGTTGTTTGTTTGTTTGTTTTGTGAAGCCTGAAAAAGCTGGCATAGAGTAAGCCTGGCAACTCCTCGGCCTCAGGGGATGGAGGCAGGGAAGCTCTTATTTTCTGAATCCCTGAAAAACTAAGAGTTAGAGCTGTGCCATTTGGCTTATTTCCATTCTGAGTTTTTTCTGGTTATGTGCCTGGAGACACAGAATACAAAACATATAGTTACCTTAGGCCTTTGCTATTTACAGGTTTATGCAGGAGCGGGTGAGAGTTCAGGCCATCTTTAAAATTATTACATTGTGTGAAAAAGTTAGGTTCAATCCAACACATTTTTAGCCATTGCGATTGATGATGCTGCAGAACCTGATTCTCATTCACAGTACACCCCTACATGTCCAGCACAGGAAAGACTCCGGGCTGAATGCAGGCTGGCTGTAGGGCTGGAGTTGTGCAAAGAGATCTCTGTTTGCTCTTGGAGATCAGGTCATGATTATAGATATGCTCAAGTCCAAGTCTCTGTGTTATTCATCTTCTTTGCATGAGGAGGTAGGGAAGCTTGGAGATGCAAGGTGCATTTCATAGAATTAAAGGGAACAAAAGGGCATTTGGTATCATGGCTTTTGACAAGGAGAGGAACTAAAGAGAATTATGCTGACCTGAAGTTGCCACATAGTCTGCTTTAACTCAGACTTTGTTTGACAGGCTGGGAGAAAAAAAAAATATACTCTATTCTAGATGGCAAATATTATATGGTTTTGTCTTTTTATCTCTAAGGCATGAAATCAGCATCTAATAGTGCAGCCTCTGTCTTGCAATCAGACATTTAGGAGGAAAGTTCACCTCTTGTGAGGAAAAAAGGGAAAATGTAATTTCTCTTTCACCTTCCTATTATTGCTATCTACTCCCTTCCCATTCAGGATCTGAAAGATTCCTGCAGGAATCACTTTTACACCTTCACTTAATTTGCCTGGTGATTATAATCTTCTCTGACTGTTTCCATAGTCATGCTATCAGAGAGGATGCCTATGTGCTCTCCCAGGACTTTTCTGGGGAATGAAAGTGGGAGGAACCGCCGAGGTTGCATTGACTTCAGGACTGATGTGATTTTGCAGTTGACGGTGGGAGGTTTATTCCTCCTTTGCAATAACATGTGCTGCTATTGGAACTGTCAGTAAAGTGGGAAAAGCAATTAATATTTTTGCATTGATGTCTTTCACAAAATTCTTACTTTTCTACAAGCAAAGCTCTTGAAAGAAATCATAGTTCACCTTGAGGAATGACAAGAGAGAAAAAAAACTGTAAGAACTTTCTCTGTGTCCTTTGTTCATTAGCAATGACAGACTGTGGAGGAAAGATATCGCACAGCACAAGTTTTGTAAATACAATTGCAATAAAATCTAATTTCAGGACAAATAAAAATCAGAAAAGGAAGCTAATTGGACATTTCTTTCAAAAGCTACTTTATCTTCAACTTTATGTCTTAACAAGTTCAGCCAAAAAATTTGGCAGCCTGAAATTGTAACAAACGGAAGAATTATTACACTTTGGGTCAATTGGGTAGAATGTTTTTTTTTTTAACTAAATATACCTGCCCCTTTTGCAGATTTTGCTTTGAAAAGTGGAACTTTACATCTGTGAGTGACACGCTAAAGTCCCATCATTAGTACTTCTGTTACATGCAGTGCTGACATTTCCTGAGCCAAAAGGGAAGCAGCAGGAAGTCATGATGCAGTTAGATCAAATCAGATGTTTTTCGGAAGGTGGTGAGCTGTTCTGGGTCCCACTGGACTCCCAAGTTCCCTTTCTCTAGGGCGTTAGGTATTTAAGTTGATAGGAGACCGCTACCCTTGGCAGACCACCTCATTGTATCTCGTGGGAACTAACATTTCTTCAAGTACCTGAAGGTCCTGATGCTGGTATTGGCTTTGTTGGATGATCCTGGCATCTCACAGAGCCCAGAGAAAATCACTTCTTATATGCTGTGCAAGAGAGGTATGTTTAAATTGCCAGAGACCATAACAAGCATTTAGCAAAAAATGGCCTCTACCCTAGAAACTGTGCAATACAAAGACTTCCATTTGCAGTCTGACTTTCAGTGTGGGACTCTCATTATCAGTGTAGTGCCTCTCCTCCTTCACTATTTAGAAGTGTGAGATGCCCAGCTATACCTTCTTGCAGTTCACAGGAATTATGTATCTAAATAACTCCAAGGAGGAAAGCTTTAAAAAGTTACTGAGCTATTTGGTGCTGCAGTGGAAGTGTGAAGGGTAAAACTCACACTGAGGGTATCCGAATTAGGCTTCATCCTTTCTCATTAAAACCTCAGTCTCTACTGCATTAATTTTACCTTTTTTTTTTTTTTTTTTTTTGACATAAAGAATTCAATAACATAAAGGCCAGTGTCTGGAGAGCTAAGCTATGTTCATAATCCATTTTCCCTCAGCATTAAGTAGATACCTAGTAGAAATCATCCCCTTTTGGGGTTGCTTAGGTACTCAGTAAGGCTCTCAGAACTGCTCTCCTTCCAGATGATAAACGACACCTGACTCATTTACAAGGTTGTTATAGTTTCTATGTAAATTTATTTGAAACAAGAGCGTGCCTTAAAATGTCTCAACGTATTTTTATAAGTGGCAAATGTCTTTGATATCAAAATATTTTCTTTCTCAGTGAAAGACCAGCTGTGCCTACAAAGTTTGCCTGGGGGATGGATAATGGTGTTTAAAAGCTTCAGCAGAACATTAATAAAGGGAAAGAATTTTCTGTGGGTTGGTAGGTTTTCTACACTGTCTACTTCCATGTCCAGCCTGTACAAATGCCAGCCTTAGTAATGAATCTTCAGTTATTCCAGGTGAGAACAGATGGGGTGACAAGGTTCAGAGGAGCCAGAGGTTTTATATTCTATTCCCATTCCCACCTCTAACGTCAGCCTTCCTCCTGTTGCTTAATTCAGTCTATTCCTATAACTAAAAATGGGAACATGTGAGTTCTGCACCTTTCCCTCAGTCTGGATAAGACTGAAGTGTTCACCAGGATGCTTCTTGGTGAGATGCTGTTCAGTGGACCCATGCCCTGATGTCAGCCTCAGTATGTCACCTAATGTATGCTTGCACCTATATTACTGTCCAGCACATCAAATGGGCACCTTTCTGTCCATGGCTATGGCTGCAGCAGCTTGTGCCTGGTGATTCTGGCAAGTAGAGAACTTTCTAATTTCCCAGTGAGCTGCTTCTGAATAATTATTAATCAACATAATTTATGAAAGAAAAAACAAGCTCTACACATTTTAAGTTCCCAATGAATCTAAAGGGAACAGAAAGGTTTCAGAGTGCATATTTTAAAATTCCCTTGTATGTGCTTTCTCTCTCTGCTAGACGAAAATCTCGTAGGACCAAATTGAGCTTAATGACGTTAAATGTAAAGTTCAGCGGGATCCTGGGATGGAAAATTCTGTAGGAGTTAGGAGTCTCTATAACACTCAGAGTTGGTAGTCTAATCTCTTCTTTGACACAGGAGAGATGATAATCCTAGAGGGAGGTTTCTTCTGTTGTGAGGTCACCTTTTGACTTGATGGACCATATCCCTGAAGCAGACTTCAGATGGAGTCTATAGGATGTGGTGGTTACAAAGCACTTTCCAAGCTGAGGTTCATATTTTACAGGAATCTTGATTTGTCACCCCAGTAAATATTAATGTTTAGATGAGTGACAATTTAATATTTTTCTCAAGGATTAATATAACATATTATTCTAAAAAGAATTCTTGTTTTTAAACAGAGACAAAAATAATTATAAGCTCGAAAAGCTTTCTGAAAACTCAATTGCAAGCCTGAGGCTGAGGAATTCCTTGAAAAATTGTAGGGAATAATGACATGAACAGGAATTGAAGCAGTTTGATTTTTTCATCTAGCTCTAATCAAGGCTCTAATCAGATGTTTTCCATGAGTTCCACTGCCTGCATTGGACATGTTGAGCAAAGCAGCTCCCTTGCAGCACTGCCCAGCAGTGGGGCTTGGCAGGGTTGCCATCCCTCCTCCCCAGCCACCCAGGTGAGCTGGTGGGGAGGATGCTGCTGCTGGTAAATGCCAGAGCTGTATTGCTGTGCATGAGAGCTGGGCAGAAGTATGGAAGGAATTGTAATTTGGGGAGGTTTGCTGACAGCACAGGTTGGACCTCTGCTCAGGGCTATGCCTATGAAGTTGCTATCTAGTCTTTCCACTAGTTATCAAAGCTCTTGTATAAAACCTGTTTTAATTGAATTACAGGTCTCTTGCTTGCTGCACTCCCTGCTATAAAATCTGTGACAGCACTGGTATCACACAAAAACACTGAAAGAGCTTTTTTTTAATATTGCTCAATATTCTGTCGCATTTATGGTTACCTATAGCAGTTTTATAGGTATAAATGGACATGTTTAAAAAAGATACTGACTTTATTGAATTTTCCTTGTCTAAGTAAGAAAGTTGAGGATGTCACTGTATGAGTTGTGCAGAGTGGAAGCAAGTTGCAGGTGCATTTTCTTCTATTTCCACATGGTGTAAATTTGAACCTGAGACCGTCTACACAAGGTGAGAACTCGCCCTATTTGTCACCACACAACTCAGTTCTGTCATTTTCACCACTAATGGGATTTTGCAACTGAGTGACCTTGTTAATACAGCAATATGTTGCCTGCCACATCATCAGTAACGATGCTCCAAATAATAAAAGAGGGGGAAAATGCTGGCCAGAAATAGTGGAAAAAAAAAATATGCTAGTTCCTTTCCATTCTTTTCCAGGAAAAGAAGAAAAGCTTCCATTTTCTTAAAAATTATATTACTTTAGAATCCTACTTAATGTGATGAAATAGTTAAAGGACTGCTCTTCTCTAGCACAATTTGGCAAAATAGCTCTTTAAAAAACTTCTTAGGGGAAAATAGGGACATAAATATGGAGTGGATCCTTTCAACATGGCAAAGCCCATTGTTAAACTTGGATATTATAACACCAGTTATCACTGAAAAATTTCAGTGAAGGGTCTCTATGATAAAATTGTGTTTTTCAGACATTTGTTATCTCCTAATGTTATAGGTCAGTGTCTTGTACTATCTTAATGATAAATACTGTTAGTATTGAAGTAATGCTAAGTCTCACTGTTTTCTATATGTAAAGATGGTATGCACAGTACATAGTAAAGAGGGACCTGAAGAGTTTGTGAACTGAATAAATAAGGAAAGGAAGATAGGTATAGGGAAATGCAGTGACAACCAATTCTCCTGAGTACCTGTTCAGTCCTACATATATCAGAGCACACTGCCTCTTGATTTATGGCTAAAATCTCAAAGTTTATATTGCCGCCTGTTGGAAGTATTTTTGAAATGAGGTCAGAATGACATTCATCTGGAATCAAGAATCTGCAGATCTAGCCAACATGTTGTATAGGCAGAACTGCAAAGAGGGACTTGGAAATTCCTCTAATTATCACTCTCTCATAACAAGCCAAGAGCAATGTTTTCAGCAAGCCAACAGATTAATTCAAAGGCTAACTTGTCAGGAGAGGAGGCAGGAAGGTTTATGGGATTAGTGACCTGTGGGGAAATGCCAGCGACAACAAGGAAATCTCATTGTTCAGTGAAGCATCTCGCTGTCTCACTGAAGACACTGAAAACTTTCTTCAGCTGAGCCCTACCGATGGCATGGTACCGAGATGCTAGCTCTGATCGAAAAGCAGGACAGCTGCACTCATAGCTAGCAAAGTGCTAGCAAAGATGTTGCTAGTGCAAGAGTCTGTGCTATGCTGCTTCGGGCAGTGTGGCCACAGAAAATCATATTGTAACCCACAAGATTGTACTTTCTGATAGATTCAAAACCCTGTGTAGTGCCAGATCATTTTCTTTTTTCTTTTTTTTTTTTTTTTTTTTTTGGCTTATGGAGGTGTTGTGTACTTTACAACACATGAAAGTGATGTACTGAAGATTTATACATTTATGTGTATTTTCAAATTTGAGAGAGTTTGAACATACATATCCCAGCTAAATTCCCATCTGGCATGAAAATACCATGCCCATTTGGTTCACTTTTAATTTTCTACAGGATATAGTACTTACAGCTATTTACACAACATTAACAGCAATTCAAGAATGGAAGAAGCATGTATAGTACTTACTACTGGACTAATTTTTGTATATCCTTCCGATTTTTATTTAGGAATTCATAATAAACTATAATCAGTTGATCAATATCCATGCAGCTCCTAGACAACCATTAAAAATAATAACTAAATATATAATGGTCGATCGGCTTTTGATATGTCCTTGTTAGTTTATGTATTCGTTTCCCAAAAGAGCAATCTACAAAGACACACTGGACCATGTTGCCCGGAGTGGTTGTGGAGTCTCCATCCCTGGAGATGTTCAAAATCCAACTGGACATGTCCTGGGCTCTAGCTGACCTTGCTCTGACCAGGGGTTGGACTAGATTATTTCCAGAGATGGAAATTTCTCAACTGTTCTGCAATTCTGTGACCCTGAGTATTCTTCAAGAACCCATCTTTCATGGAAAAAGGCAGATCTGCATTAGGAAAGGAACAGTAACTCAACTGATTGACTGCTTCGATATAGAGGCTGTTTATATGGTGAGCACCAATCCAATGACATATGTTTAAATTTAAGTATGCAAGTTGTGTAGCCAATAAAGCAGGCTTACCACTTAGACTATAAGTAAATGGGGTACTCTTATGCTGGAATCTAAAATCATTAATTGCTTTTTTGAAACCTAAGAAAGAAAATAAGGACTCCTTAATAGATGACAGCCAAAATTACCCTAAAGTAAATATGTATATTAAACATTGCTTGAATATGCGTTTAAGTAAGTTTTGTTTGGGATGTGTCTCGGGGGGCGTGTGTATTTTTTTTCTCTATTTCAAATTGAAATAGTTCATAATAACCAACTTTGTTTGTCAGCCATCATTTGGACCAAGGATTGGTGTCAAATGGGGTTGTTCAAAGCACAGGGGCTGCCAAGTATGCATCTGTCTTTGCAGACAGCTCTAATCCTTCATGGTCCACCGACTTTACCTTTATGAGTTCTTTTGATTGATAATTGAGAGAATAAATCTTTGAAGAACTTATATAAATGCAAAAAAGAAACCCCATTAAGATTCAAGCAGTAAAGTGCATATTTTATATGGTGTGTTTTCAGTCCTCTACCATTTAAATTCATTTTGCCAAACAAAGATTCAGGATTGGCATTCAGTTATAGATTTTGTTTTCTTATGCACTGTCAGCTGCACCCTCTATATTTTAAATCTTAGTACCAGCACAGTAAGTGATCTGTTCCAAGAGATGGCTTGCTCCGAAGCATTTCACAATATTAAAGATGCAGAGCAAAATAAAGAATTCAGTGTACTGAGACTATTTACCTTCCCTGCCCTTGTTGAATTTATACAGATGAGGCATTCTTTTTAGTAAACTTTAGGTCTTATATGGAAAATAGGATTAGTTGGTGATGGATTAATAGCTCTCTTGCTAATGATGAAACAGAAGGAGTAAGGTTTCAGTTGGGGTAGAGGAGGCAGCTCTGGGCAAGCCTTCTTGTAAAGCAAGCAAGCAAGGTGGGAGCACCTGCACCCGCTGCCTACCTGCTGAGTTTATTAGCCTGTTAAGCATGGGCTACTTTCCATTCATTAGCTTTTCAGACAAGTCACCACAATATCCTAGGGGTAAAATAACTCAAAAAAAAAAGAGGAAAACACAACTAAAAGCCCTAAAAATGATCTTGACTTATTTCAAAATCTATAGCATATAGCTTTGTCCTCATAGCTTTGCTTACTAGTAGGAAGAATTATTTCAACATGGCTTGTTAGCTTAAGCATAACCCCATGCAGAGGATGATGATTTGACTTCAGTAAGTTTGGAGACATCTTGGCTTTGTGATGCTCCAGTTATCCATGTAAAATTCCTCCTCTTACATGTGCCTGTTATAAGATAATCACATACAAGGAAAAGCAACAGTTTTTAGTAAAATAATTTGAGGGATTTCTCAAAAAACTGTGAACCATTTGCATTGTTTATATGTTTGTGTAACTGTTATAAAAGCAGTATTGCAACAACGTACCCATGACAGTGCACTATTCAAAAGGCCGTGTCACAAGAAATACTACATTGGTAGACAGAACTGTTATTTCCCAACAGATACACTACTCACCCTGTGGGGTTGTGACTGTAAAACTTGCAAAAACTGCTTATTTGCTTTGCAAAGAAAGACAAGCTCTGTTTATTCAAGCTAATTTATTCACTTAATGACTGTTCTCTACTATGCAAGGTTAGATACAATTTCTGTAGAAACGACAATGTTCATTGTGGCTGTAAGATCCATTGTGCCCTCTCTTTGACATTGAATGTGTCATTACCTGTTTGTAGGGTAGCTGAAATAATGGCAGGCCTTATTTTTATCTGCTGACACTGTCAGTAGTATTAGACAATATTCAAATATAGCCCCTGTAGAAAGATTGTCATGTTCAAAATCTGACCTCTTTCTGAAAAAATTCAAAGCTAAAATCTAGAAGGGGAAATCCTATTACTGTTTCTGTCTGCTGAAGTACAAAATGGACCACAGAGAAGTTGTCATACGTATCTGAGTAATTGGATGGACAATAATTGGATAAGAGTTCTTAAATTCTTTTGGCAAAAACCCATGATGGGTTCTTAGATCTTATGTGTTCATAATTTTCATCTTTTTATTATTTATTTATTTATTTGCTTTGCTTCATAAATCAAAAGTCCTGGCTTAGACAATCCGTAAAACTTAATGATACCAAAACAGAGGTACCTTTCCATTTATATGGACTGGGGAGAAGGGAGGACATGGAATTACTTTTATTTCTGTATTTTTCATGGAATTTAATACTCATAACGTTTTCAAGTTGGTAGTCTCAAAGACTAAAAGGTTTTGTCTGTTCAAATACAGCATATGCAACAGTAGTGCAAATTTTGCAAGTCAATGCTGACATCAATGTCTGCTGCTTGGCACGTAGAGGCAGATCATTGGGGGAGTGTATAGGATGTGACCTAGCTGTCAGGCTGACATGGCATGTCCTTTATCATTGACAAAAACTACAGCCAGCAAGGCTTTGGTGAAGTGGAACTGACTTCAGGGAGAGGATCATCCGAAGCCCTAAATATTGTAAAAATTTGTAAACACGTGATGTAAGTAATTCAAAGTTTTGATTCAGTCTTCTGTGTCAAATAAGTTTCACCCCAGATGAATGCCACTTTTGACTTATTCAAGCTTTCTGTTTTTTCTTATGTTGGAGTCCTCTTCTGCTTCCTGGATCATACTTCTTACAAGTAATAACAGATGTGTGAGGTCTTTCAGTAACAAAAAATCAGACAAGGTATATGCCATCTATACATTGCTTTATCACAGAATCATTTAGGTTGGAAAAGACCTCCAAGATCACCTAGTCCAACCTACGACCTAACAATAACAAGTCCTCCACTAAACCATATCACTAAGCTCTACATCTAAACATCTTTTGAATACCTCCAGGGATGGTGACTCAACCACTTCCCTGGGCAGCCTGTTCCAATGCCTCACAACCCTTTCAGTAAAGAAGTTTTTCCTAATATCTAACCTAAACCTCCCCGGCACAACTTTAGCCCATTCCCCCTCGTCCTATCACCTGGCGCGTGGGAGAAGAGACCAATCCCCACCTTGCTACAGTCTCCTTTAAGGTAACTGTAGAGAGCGATAAGGTCGCCCCTGAGCCTCCTCTTCTCCAGGCTAAACAAC